>SKCR01005071.1:0-309628 GCA_019454045.1 Zanthoxylum bungeanum
ATACCAACGTACAAAGCTGGGCTTTTGAAAGAAAGGTATCGTTATCAACATTGGTTAATAACGATTCAACCTTTTACCTGTTGCCATGGTAAATCCATTTTGAAGATGCTTGTTGATAACTGCATATTTCATTTCTGAAATGTGTCAGTTATAGATCAAAATCGCTTTCCTGAAAAGGAAACCTTTTGGAGGATGCTTACAACATCCTGACGATTTTGTATAACCGATAAACAAGGTTTGCGGGTTATTCGATCCATGTTTGGATTGAAACGAGCATAAGGTTCTTGGAACTGACGTTTTGAAATAATCATAATGTTTTATGATTTGACTTAAAACGAAATAATACTTGTGTATATAAGGAGGTTAGTGGGAGAGCACTGATAATGAAATTCCCATAAAGCAATCGGTGAAAGCTTGGCTTTCATAAGAAATTCTCCGTAGAATTCTGGGGAGTAACAACCTTTATTCAAGGAATAAAGATCTACAGGGATAGATTTGGAGTTGTTAACACTCTCTGGAAATTGTACATTTAAAATGTACTTGTATTGGTGTCTCATACGCTTCGAGCATATGGAGTCACAATCGGGTCAATCCAAGTGATAGTCACTGGATTGAAGATTAAGAACATCTGTTAGTATCTGAGAGAACTAAAGATGCTGTCTTAATTATGGAGTAGGAGAACTTGAAGTGACTAGATCACTGTTGCAAGTTTCCAAACCGGTAAATACTGCGGTACTATAAAGTTTGAACACTGGGATAGTGAGCTGGAAATCTTCCGAGCAAGATAATAATGTTGCCGAATAAACAACAAATGCGGATTATTGCTGCAGCTGAGGCAGCAATAGAAGCCATTTGGATCGAAAATAAATCTAATTAGATTAGATATAGTTCTTTTAGCAGCTGAGCTAGGCGTCAGCACAGGCTAAGGAATTAAAGGTCTCATCTACAATCCAGATATATACTTCTATATCATCTGATTCGTTCGGATCATACATCGTGGCGATGTGATGATCGTGTAAATCCGTCAGACGATAATTAAACAAATCCGCTGACGAAAACCTTTCCTCAGCAATTTGAGCGAACCGTACATAGTTCGGGTGTTAGACACTTGAGTGACTGGCTATGTGCCAAGTGGGAGATTGTTGGATAAAATGACCCATAGCGTCACTATTTGCACAGATCATTGTGTTGTTGTAGCAAATTAACTATGTGACAAGGAAATTGCACTCTCATCATTTGTGATTAAATCACCATAGATATATAAATGAAGAGAGGTCCCTATGATTAGTTCCTGGACTGAGAATGATATAAGACAGTATCAGTCCCCGAAGGATTAATCATTAAATATCCCTAGCCAGAGTATTATCAAGACTGCACATCGATAACGCGGAATAGGCTAGTATTGCACTTGTGTGCATTGTGAGGGCACAACGGCATAGTTCTCATATATATAAGTATTGGATACTTATGCAAGTGCGATAGGAGGTCGTGTTTCACCGATGGTACGGGAAACAGCTTCGCTCTGGATAGACCCCTCGGAATCCCATTGGTATTATGACTATGTGTCTATGGGAGGCCGAAATCAAGGTAGATGTGTATAGTCTTAACCTGAGACTTGCATCGCTAATACATACGATAATCGATATACTTTGGTCTTGGTGGTACAGGGCTTTAACCGGTTCTGCGTACACCACTTCTGGGTTTATCAGAGAGTCGTAGTGTATTGGGTGTGATGTCAAGACGGAAGTATCACTTCAGTCATATTGGAGATGATGTCACGCAGGATATGGTATTAGTGCTCTTAAGTGTTGCGCAACATCGGGATGTTATGACTAGGTCATGCATATCCGATTATAGAGACTAGTTACCAGACATCCGACATGTGCTTCGGACGGGGCAAACACTTATCCAGCCCCAGCCCTAGCACGTGACTATCCGATACTGGGCCGATATACACAATACTACGGTATACTACGCTTGATACAGATCTATATATTCCTGTAAGAATATTTCTGGATAATTGGGTAGGCATGGCGCTTTGCTAGAAGCCAACCTTGTCTTGTAAATCGGTATAAACGTAGTACGAGGTGCTTACGTGTTCGGATAATCCGACGACCGTATTTACTGCCAACATATCCGGAGATCTCATGGGTCGCTTCCTGAAGATTCACCGATGATGTATAACTCGCACTTTAATTAATCTAGGATTAATTAGAAGAGAGAGAAAATTAATCTGGGATTAATTACAGAGATATTTTATCTGGGATAAAATATTAATTAAAGAGAGAGAACGATTAATTTGGAATTAATCGATAAAATAATATATTTGATATATTATTAGAAATTGGATTTCGACGCGGAATTAAAATTAGATTTTAATTCGGGCGAACGAATTAATTTAGAATTAATTCGTTAGCGACGTGAATAGTGATTTCGCTAGGCGTAATCATTTAATTACGACGCGACGGAAAATTCGTTAATTTGGAATTAGCGAACCCGAGCCCGAGATTGATTGCGAGCGCATTCGCATTTCGAATTCGAACGCGACACGCAAGTCACATCAAGCGTCAAATCACTAGTCGCGTCAATTGTCAAATCAAATGTCACTTTGAGTGATGTGACATGTTGTCACTTGATTTGAGTGATTGATGTAGAAGTTGAAAAAGCAACTTTTGCTTTTTGCTTTTTGATTTTAGCATTTAAGGAAAAGTAAAAAGAAATGGTAAATGGTTTTATTAATTTTAGAAATTATAAAAACCTATTACATTTTATTTTACTTTTACTTTTCTCTCTCTCTTTTTACGCATCTCTTCCTCTCCCTCTCTTTTCTTCTCCCTCTCATTCACGGCTTAGAGCCATTTTTCATCTTCTTCTCATTTTGGTCACTGCCGAATTCAAAGAGAAGCAAGTGAGAGTGTTTTGTTGCAAAACATGAGTGCTAGCACACACATGGGTTATATTATGGTGATAGGGAAACGAATTTGTGAGCTTGGAAAGCTTGAAGCTTGGAGTTTCAATGATGTTCATCCATGGCCGAATTTTGAAGGCATCAAAACAGCCCCAACCGAGCAGTCCAGCAGTTCACAGGAGTCAAAAACCGAGCTTCATGGAGAGGAAAACGCATCTTGTTCTTCCTAGCATCAAACCCATCAATGTGAGTATGTATTCCGCCTTACTCCTTGGTTGTATTCATACTCGTTTATGCATGATTGATGATTCTTGGGACTTGATTGAAACTCAACAATAGAAGTGTTGGAGTTTACTAAGGTCCCAAAGATCAATAACAAGCATGAAACACATGTGAATACATACGAGGGAGTTGCAGAATACTCACATCGATCGGTTGAGCGATGCGGCAACGAACAAAATAGATTTAATGCCCTTGTAGCAGCTCACGGCAAAGACGGAAACAACCCACTATTTTTGGCTCGGTTTTGGTCCTTCGTCAAGCTCCAAGCTTCGTCGAACGATTCCCGGCTCATGGGTGGACTTCCCTATCACATTCGCATGTCTCTCGGAGTGCTAGCTCTTGTGATTTTTTCCACAAAAATCACCACTTATGCTTCCATTCTTCTCGGCAAAACCAGAAGAAACAGCCATTGTTGGGCGTGAGATGAGGGAGATAAAGGAGAGAGAAGAAGTTGAAAATGTGTAAAGTGATTATTGATTTCTCAAAGAAATCCAACATATACCAAATGATAAAATAATAGTATATGTCTATCAAGCTTTCAAAAAGCTTTCAACCACTTCCATCAAGTCACATCTATCCACCAAGTTGTCAAGTCACATCACTCAAAGTGAAAATGTGATTTGACGCTTGATGCGACTAATGATTTGACGCTTGATTTGACTTGCAGCCGCACTCGAATTCAAAATGCGAATGCGCTAGCAAATAATCCCGGGCTCGGGTTCGCTAATTCCAAATTAACGAATTTTCCGTTGCGACGTAATTAAATGATTACTCCTAGCGAAGTCACTATTCACGTCGCTAACGAATTAATTCTAAATTAATTTGTTCGCCCGAATAAAAATCAAATTTTAAATCCGCGTCGAAATTCAATTTCGTTTAATATATCGAATATATTAATTTAATCGATTAACTCCAAATTAATCGTTATCTCTCTTTAATTGATATTTTATCCCAGATAAAATATCTCCATAATTAATCCCTGATTAATTTTCTCTCTCATCATATTAATCCCAGATTAATTAAAGTGCGAGTTATACGTCATCGGGGAATCTTCGGGAAGCGACCCATGAGATCCCCAGATATTTTGGCAGTAAATTCGGTCGTCGGACTATCCGAACACGTAAGTACCTCGTACTACGTTTATACCGATTTACAAGACAAGGTTGGCTTCTAGCAAAGCACCATGCCTACCCAATTCTCCAGAAATATCCTTACAGGAATAAATGATATATATCAGGCGTAGTATACGTAGTATTGCGTATTTCGATCCAGTATCGGATTATCACATGCAAGGCCTGGGACTGGTACAGTGTCTGCCCCGTACGAAGCATATATCGGATTACGAGTAACTAGTCTCTTTAATATCGGATAATCATGACCAAGTCATATTATCCCGACTGTTACAACCGTTTTAGAGAACCAGTTCTGTATCCCTGCGCTATCATCAACTCCATATGACTGGAGTGACACTTCCATCTTGACATCACACCCAGCACACTACGATTCTCAATATACGCAGCATAGGCGTACACAGAACCTGTTAAAGCCCTGGACGACCGTAACCAAAGTATATTGATTGTCGCAAGTATTAGCGGTGCAAGTCTCAGTTTAAGACCAAATACACCTACCCTGATTTCGGACTTTCATAGACACAAAGTCATACTACCAATGGAATTCTGATGGGGTCTATCCAGAGCGAAGTTGTTTCTCGTACCATCGGTGAAACACAACCTCCTATTACACTTGCATGAGTATCCTATACCAAAATATATGAGAACTATGTCGTTGTGCCCTCACAACGCGCACAAGTGTAATACTAGTCTTTTACGCATTCATCGATGTCCAATCTCGATAATGCTCTGACTAGGGATATTTAATGATTTATCCTTCGTGGACTGATACTGTCTCATATCATTCTCAATCCAGGAACAAATCATATGGACCTCCTATCATTTATATATCTAGGTGATCTAATCACAAATGATAAGAGTGCAATCTCCTTTGTCACATAGTTAATTTGTATAACAACACCATGATCTGTACAAATAGTGACGCTATGGGTCATAATTGTCCAACAAGAAGTTTTAGGTCTCGGTCTTAGCTTTCTGAAAATATATGGCAAGCATTATCCAGTTAAGCGTGACCCATTGACCATGGAAAGCTTCGTAATCAATGTCGATGGATAAGAAGTGGTCTTGACTTTGGCCAACAAACCATAACTTGGACAAGACACCAATATGTAACAAAGCCTTCGTGATTCAAACACATCCTCGACAGACAAAGGCCTTGACTTTGGCCAACAAGCTAATGCCAGTCTCGGATCTTGAGTGAGAATCACTCAATGGAAGGAAAGACGCTTAATATTTTGCGAGGGTTTTTCGAGTGCAAATTGGCAACCAATTTATTATCTTTGTTAAGGTCTCATCATCATACACCCTTAAACATGCATTCTAAACACATAATAAAGCGCGTATAAATAAAATAATAATGATATGCGGATGGATACTTTACACATTGATCCTAGATCAAATCTCTCCATTTCTCTCTCCCGCTAGCACAAGTATTTACTTCTACCCGTTACACTACACTTCTAAAGAAACCTCATTTACATTGAGGGGAATATGTGAGAAGACAATACAAAGAATAAGGAGGTAATAAGGCTGGACACGCAAGTCCAATTAATAAATCAAATTTATTACAAAAATTTCTAAAATTGCCCCACCCATCTAATATCCATCCAATATACATTATTCATGCATCGCAACCATGTATTCACACAAGCATGTTATCAATCAATCTAATCAAATTAATTAATCTGATAATTATTGATCATCCAATGTTCAAACAACGATTTGATTTTGCTCGAGTCAAACTCGTTTTGCGAATAAGTACTCAAAGTACGAATTCTTGAATTAAACTACAATATTAAATCTAATTTAATATGCATTTAGTACTAATTCGCTTATTTAATTCCAAATTAAACATTACATTTTAATAATAAACCTTTTACGACTTAAATTCCAAATTTAATCGTTACGGGTCTCAAAGCCCGATTAACGTCCAACGTCAATTTAATTAAAGTCCAATGGGTTTTTAATTAATTTCTTTAAGGCGTGGACTTTTGGTCAACTCGGGTCAAACCGAATAACCAAAATCCAATCCGGGAATTACCCCATAAGCCCATAAATCAATTTAGGCCAATTAGGCCCAATTAAACTTTAAAGGTCCATTAGTCGCATTTGGGCTTTATGGAAGCGGTTTTGGGCCCAATTGGATCCAATCTATTTGGCCTAAACCTAACTTGGTACAACCAAGCCCAATAAGCCCATTTACAACATTACAAGCCTAATTCAATTTAAGGCCCAATTAATTAAATCATAAAAGTCCAATTTCATAATCTAATTAATCCTAAAGTGTATAACACAATTAATCACCCAAATCAATATTTCCAAAACATTAATTTATACAATTAATCATGCTTAATTATATCAATTAGTGTCCAACACATTTTGATCAAAGTCAAACCCAATTTATGCTCTTATGCTCTCGGTTCTTGGGGATTTTTCATATCCGATTCAGTTTCAATCCAATTAAATCCACAATCGACATAAATCAACACCCCCAACATGATTCCAACTCATCCAATGATTAAAATCAAAAAACACCAAGATCACATTTAGGGCACCACATTCGGCCAACACAAAAATTTGGGCAAAAATTATTCCAAACCAATTTTCTTGAAATTGATCCAATCAAACTTCAATACAACATGATTTAAGCATATTCAAACATCCAATTTAATTAAGTCATGCTCAAAATCAATTTACCAAAATTTTAAGCCCTAAATTAATTTCATGATTTTCCTTGCTCTGATACCATTGTTGGAGTTTACTAAGGTCCCAATGATCAATAAACAAGCATGAAACACATGTGAATACATACGAGGGAGTTGCGGAATACTCACATCAATCGGTTGAGTGATACGGCAACGAATAAAATCGATTTTCTGCCCTTGTAGCAGCTCACGGCAGTGACAGAAACAACCCACTATTTTTTGCTCGGTTTTGGTCCTTCGTCAAGCTCCAAGCTTCGTCGAACGATTCCCGGCTCATGGGTGGACTTCCCTATCACCTTCGCATGTCTCTCGAAGTGCTAGCTCTTATGATTTTTGCCCCAAAAATCACCACTTATGCTTCCATTCTTCTCGGCAAAACTAGAAGAAACAGCCCTTGTTGGGCGTGAGATGAGAGAGATAAAAAAGAGAAGAAGTTGAAAATGTGTAAAGTGATTATTGATTTCTCAAATCAATTCAAAATATACCAAATGATAAAATAATAGTATATGTCTATCAAGCTTTCAAAAAGCTTTCAACCACTTCCATCAAGTCACATCTATCCACCAAGTTGTCAAGTCACATCACTCAAAGTGACAAGTTATTTGACGCTTGATGCGACTAATGATTTGACGCTTGATTTGACTTGCGTGCCGCACTCGAATTCAAAATGCGAATGCGCTCATAAATAATCCCGGGCTCGGGTTCGCTAATTCCAATTTAACGAATTTTCCGTTGCGACGTAATTAAATGATTATGCCTAGCGAAATCACTATTCACGTCGCTAACGAATTAATTCTAAATTAATTCGTTCGCCCGAATTAAAATCTAATTTTAATTCCGCGTTTAAATCCAATTTCGTTTAATATATCGAATATATTAATTTAATCGATTAACTTCAAATTAATCGTTATCTCCCTTTAATTGATATTTTATCCTAGATAAAATATCTCCGTAATTAATCCCAGATTAATTTTCTCTCTCATCATATTAATACCAGATTAATTAAAGTGTGAGTCATACGTCATCAGTGAATCTTCGGGAAACGACCCATGAGATCCCCGGATATGTTGGCAGTAAATTTGGTCGTCGGACTATCCGAACACGTAAGTACCTCGTACTACATTTATACCGATTTACATGACAAGGTTGGCTTCTAGCAAAGCACTATGCCTACCCAATTCTCCAGAAATATCCTTACAGGAATAAATGATCTATATCAGGCGAAGTATACCTAGTATTGCGTATTTCGATCCAGTATCGGATGATCACATGCAAGGCCTGGGGCTGGTACAATGTCTGCCCCGTACGAAGCATATATCGGATTACAAGCAACTAGTCTCTTTAATATCGGATAATCATGACCAAGTTATATTATCCCGACGGTTGCAACCTTTTTAGAGAACCAGTTCTGTATCCCTACGCGATCATCAACTCCATATGACTGGCGTGACACTTCCGTCTTGACATCACACCCAGCACACTACGATTCTCAATATACCCAGCATAGGCATACACAGAACCTGTTAAAGCCCTGGACGACCGCAACCAAAGTATATTGATTGTCGCAAGTATTAGCGGTGCAAGTCTCAGGTTAAGACCAAATACACCTACCCTGATCTCGGACTTCCATAGACACATAGTCATACTACCAATGGAATTCTGAGGGGGTCTATCCAGAGCGAAGCTGTTTCTCGTACCATCGGTGAAACACAACCTCCTATTACACTTGCATGAGTATCCTATACCAAAATATATGAGAACTATGTCGTTGTGCCCTCACAACGCGCACAAGTGTAATACTAGTCTTTTACGCATTCATCGATGTCCAATCTCGATAATGCTCTGACTAGGGATATTTAATGATTTATCCTTCGTGGACTGATACTGTCTCATATCATTCTCAATCCAGGAACAAATCATATGGACCTCCTATCATTTATATATCTAGGTGATCTAATCACAAATGATAAGAGTGCAATCTCCTTTGTCACAGAGTTAATTTGTATAACAACACCATGATCTGTACAAATAGTGACGCTATTGGTTATAATTGTCCAACAAGAAGTTTTAGGTCTCGGTCTTAGCTTTCTGAAAATATATAATTTATAAAAATCTGAGATCGTATGAAAGAGTTATGCCAAAAATACTAAGGACTGTTCGTAATGGAACGTAAAGTAAATTCCGCATAGATACTGTAAGGAATTTGCCGAATGTCCAAAAGTCATCTCATAAGCACATACATGCTTGAAAATGATTTACATCATGTATTATGCCATCTATGACTTGGTAGTCATCGGGATTACCAGGTGTTACAGCTTTCCCATGAGTTTAGGAAATGAGTTGAAAATAATAAAGTAAAATGCAATGGAAATAACTAAGCAAGGGATTGAGGACTTGTTTACCTCAGGAGATCCTGGAATTTGTAAAGGGGTACTATCATGGATGAGAACCGAGAGGCACATGAATAGAAGTATCGTGAAAAGATGAGGAAAAAGAAAAATAAATCAATTATATGAGGCCTCCAACATCTAGATATTTCTACACAAACTCTAAATATTACAAAGTCCACAAGGCTAATATGTGTATACATATACATATAGTTCATGCCATTACTTATTGGGCTAAACTCAAGGCCTTTAATGATATAGGATATCATTTTATTTTCATCACATGACAAAAATTACAAGCTGCCACGTCATAGTATTATGCTGTCCAAAATACATGCATTTTTTTACTTGATTCTATTCTGAATTTGAGAAAATATTCAACATGAAAGTTTTAGGTCTTGATATTAGCTTTCCGGAGATAGAAAGATCATAAAAATTAGAGATCGTATGAAAATTTAAGGCTGAAATATGGAAGGTTATTGGTTGACTACGTTAAGCTAAAATGGAGGGCTGAAACTGAAAATTTCTCTAGGACCTCCAAATGGGATCGGGGTGTTACACATATTGATGAAGGTGTGCCTTTAGGTCTTCATTCTCATTGAATTTGGTCATCTCGGGCATTCTAAATTAGGAAGGAAGCTGTTCCTTGAATATCATTACGCTATAGTTTAACAAGTCTTCATGTTTGACTTTCATTTTCTAGGCAATTATTTCCATCTGCTCCTTCAATCTTCGGAGCTCAGCTTCAAGTTTAGATATGGCACTCTGTGTTGCGGCATAGTCACCCATATCATCATCATCTAACACAAGTATTTCTTCAGCCATATGATTTTCAGGCCTCTCTTGTCTCCTCTCACTGGTCTCAGCTCTCGCTGTCTGAGGCACCATTTGCAGTGCTGTCAGATTAGTAATAACATTGGTTAAGGTCTATAATTGTTCTGTCAACTTGTTCTTGTTCGCTTCCAGTTACTCAATACTGGAACTGTCACTGCGAGCACTATCATTGTTTTCTATTTCAACCATTGCCAGTTGTTTGTTAATGAGTTTACCTTGCTCTCTAACCCACTGTGTTGTTATGATGGCTGCACAACAAATGATCATTATGATGCATGCAATTCATGTAATGCATGCTCATCCAGCATACATCATTCCAACCTTATTTCTCCTCCACACATGGTAAGTCTATATCTGCCCTAGGTTTGGCTTTGCTTATGCACCATTAAGAGGTACTTAAGATTGTTCTCTCCTATGCTACAAAGGGTAAACCTTAGCTACCTTAGTTTCGTTCCATCATCAAAAGACTAAGGTCGTCCATTTATATAATGACTAAACCTAGAAATGAGGATCATAACATTGTATAGAAATGACAAATTGGACACTTGATAATCTTTGTTGTTTTGGGGATGGGCCTGAAAATGTTTATAAACATCCAAATAGGCCAAAACAAGAGATATTTTTCTGGTTAAAAGGCAGTACAGGTATCAGATTCATATTTGGTACATTTGATTCATAATTAAATATTCTAGGTCCATCAGGGTTTACATAAATGATGTCCCATTATCATTTAAAAGCATTTGGCCCAATTACCATGAAAGTGAAAACTTGTCCAAGTTGAAAAAGCCCAACAAGTTTATACCCCACGACAAAAGGTCCAAACAACTTTAAATGGTATGGCGTAAGAGAGTCTTCTATAGGAAAAAAACTATAGACTTTCATATGAGCTTAAAAGGGTATGACGTAGGCTCTTATTGGCGAAGGTTTACCCACAATTAGGTCTCCCCAATCAAGGGTCCAATCGACCAAGTAAACACATATTTTTCATACCTACGAACATGAAAGGTTGTCCACAACTAGCTCTCCCCACCCAAGGGTTCAATCAACAAAATTAATGCACATTTATGCCTAAAGAAATATGGCAATAAGTAATGGTTATCATCACATACCAATCCACCGCCTTGAGTGAAAGAGATTTCTCGAAATGTAACATCATCAGGGTTAAGAAAGGTATGCTGATCGGCGTGATCACACACGTATAATGCAAGCACACGTATCGTTCAAGTAGTATAAAATGTATCGATCCCACGAGGACTTAATACCTAAGCTATTAATTTATGAAGCCGAAAATTTACGAGTGTCTAATGGATTGATTGTTTGATTGGATGGTGATTTAAACTTAAAATAAGTAAAAAGAGCGCGAAAGTAAATTAAAGGAAAATTCAATATTATTAAACTATCCAGGGTTGCGAATCCTCCCATTATCATTTAAAAGCATTTGGCCCAATTACCATGAAAGTGAAAACTTGTCCAAGTTGAAAAAGCCCAACAAGTTTATACCCCACGACAAAAGGTCCAAACAACTTTAAATGGTATGGCGTAAGAGAGTCTTCTATAGGAAAACAACTATAGACTTTCATATGAGCTTAAAAGGGTATGACGTAGGCTCTTATTGGCGAAGGTTTACCCACAATTAGGTCTCCCCAATCAAGGGTCCAATCGACCAAGTAAACACATATTTTTCATACCTACGAACATGAAAGGTTGTCCACAACTAGCTCTCCCCACCCAAGGGTTCAATCAACAAAATTAATGCACATTTATGCCTAAAGAAATATGGCAATAAGTAATGGTTATCATCACATACCAATCCACCGCCTTGAGTGAAAGAGATTTCTCGAAATGTAACATCATCAGGGTTAAGAAAGGTATGCTGATCGGCGTGATCACACACGTATAATGCAAGCACACGTATCGTTCAAGTAGTATAAAATGTATCGATCCCACGAGAACTTAATACCTAAGCTATTAATTTATGAAGCCGAAAATTTACGAGTGTCTAATGGATTGATTATTTGATTGGATGGTGATTTAAACTTAAAATAAGTAAAAAGAGCGCGAAAGTAAATTAAAGGAAAATTCAATATTATTAAACTATCCAGGGTTGCGAATCCTTCCAATATCTTTTAAAGATGAAATGGTCATCTCATGTTTGTGCAATATATCGGTCTATTAACCTGGAACATGAATTTATGCAAAAGCCTCTTCCGATAGTCATATGCAAATACCCAGTATAACCCAATTAATCATGTTCCTATGTGAACCAAGTTATCTGAATTCATTAAGATTAAGTTCCAATTATGGTTACCCCCGCCCGACATGTATATTCTTATCTTGTAAGGAAATCTATTAAGGGTTATCTATCCTTAAGGGAGATCGTGAGCTATTGAGTCATAAGGCTGAAACCTAAAATCTCTTTTCCAAGTTCATTTTAAGTTTACCAAATCAATCTTATTAATGGCCAGTTAACAAGAAGCATTAAGCTTAAGGCTCAATAAATAAACCTTTATATTACCAAAACTGTAAAATAACCTCTTATAAACCAATGATATTGGTGTTCATCACAACCCCAGATATGGTATTTAGTTACAATACATATCTAGAACTATTAAAAACGTAAATAAAATAAATGACATAAAGTAAAAGCTTGAAAATTAAAAAGGTAAATAAAACAATAAAGAAAATGCTGGGGGTTAGAGGATCCACTTTTATTACTTCTATTTAGATATCTCCCTTATTATAATATAAAAACTTTGCGTGATATTATCAACCGACCATATAGGCGGTATCCTGATTAAATCAAATTTAAGATTAATTCCAACTGACCATAAATGTGGTATCCTAATTAAGTCAAATTTAAGATTAATTCCAACCAACCATAAAGGCGGTATCCAATTTAGTCAGGTTAAAACCAATTTTATTAAGTCCAACTGACCATAAAAGCAGTATCCTATTAAGTCAGGTTTTAAATAGTTTATATATTATAATTAGGGAGATTAATCTAAATATTAGTAATAAAAGCTTGACCTTTCACCCCAGCAGATGGGAGTTACCTCCTCATGCTGAACAGTAAAATAAAGACTGAAAAGTAAGAAAAGAAAGTACTATTGCGTAAAATAAATAAAATTAAATACAGAAAGCTGTAAATAAATAAGTAAGATACAATCTTCTTAGTATTCTTAAGGAATTCCTTAGAAGAATGTATGAATTTTCAAATGAATTCGGCCTGAATTTATAGGCATCAATGGGTTTAGCGCGTCGCGACGCGTGCAACCTTGCGCGTTGCGACGCACCATAGATTGATCACACGTGGCACGGGCTTTGCAGAGATGATGACACGTGGCGTCGGTTGAGTCGGTAGCTGAATTATTGGCAAGGAGTCGCGACACATAATGCTCTGGGCGTCGCGATGCTGACGTCAGTAATGACGTGTACTGTCGGCACTATGGGATGATGACACGTGTCCGGCGCACGTTAGCACGATTTCTGTGATTTTGACACATGAAAGGCAAATATTATCAAGTCTGCTGTGATGTTGACACGTGTCTAGTGCACGTTAGCGGTGCATGATGGAAGTTGGCACATTTTAGTACTTCGTATTTTAGCAAACAACGCATTTTAGTAGGAAATTTATATTTTTGCTCTTTTTGTCCGTTTTTCGCTGTTTTGGCCCCAAATTGATTCCAGAGAGTCCTGTTATTTTATTTATCTACAAAATAGCAAAAAACACATCAAAATATTCACAAACCTCAAGAAACTATAAAAAATATTAAGCAAAAGGGACGGTAAATAATGATATATTTACCGCTTATCACACTCCCAAACCTAACATTTTGCTAGTCCTCTAGCAAAATAAAATACAATAACAATTTTAAAATAAAATTGAACTAACCCACTTTCATAGGGATCAAGGTTGCATTTAGCGTATGCAACAAGCCCTTAAACCCCTATGTGTCCCTAGTGGACGAGTTGTAGTCTCGTGAGGGCTTACAGTGATGATACCCACAAACGTCAATCTAATGCACACAAAAGGAAAAAGACAAGAGAAAATAGAATAAACAAGTTAGTGACTAAACATGTGAAACTTCTTATCTAAGTTAAGAGTTGTCTTCTTTCTTTCTAAATTACCAAATAAGTAAATACTCCGATTATTTTTACCATTCTTCATATACACAATCAACAAGGTATTAATTAATTCATTGTGTCCACAATATTCATAAGTGTAGTTGAAAAGAGAGTAATATTTTTGTCCTAAAGTTATATCAGAATTCACACCTTTTTAGCAATGGAACGTTTTCTGATTTTTATTTATTTATTTATATACAATATCTTTCATCCATGTAGCGAGCTTTGGGCCAGTGACTCCAAAACCAGTTGGTTTTAGGGCACTAGGTGTTAAGACACCCTTACAGACTTAATTACTCGGATTTTAGATAAATAAATATTTTTTATAACATCTTCCATCCATGTAGTGAGCTTTAGGTCAGTGAATCCCAAACCAGTTGGTTTTAAGGCACTAGGTGTTAAAACACCCTTACAGACTTAATTACTCGGATCTCAGATGTTTTTATTTATTCATTTATTACGACTCTTGTCTGTATGTTACCATGTATGTTGATAATACCTGTCAACTGAGCATATGAAGATCCATTTAGTCAGTTTTATGGAGAATTCACAAATTAAATAATTCAGAAGGAAATAAACAAAAATTAAATTGTTACGAAATAGGTTGAGATACGTCTCAGGAGTGGAAATTCCTTATACAGCTATCTCACACCAATTTCACATGATTAATCAAATTAAAAACGGAAAAACGTAAAATTTTTTTATTATTATTTTTTAAATTTTTAAATTTTTTTGAAATTTGTTTTTTGAAATTTTTTGACTAAAAATCAATAAACATATCATAATAAAAACAAGATACTAGTTAACTATTCCCCTCCACCAAACCTTATTGAGACATTGTCCCTAATGTCTAAAAAGTAGAAGGAGAGTTCAGAAAATAGTACCTGGTTAGCTGAAATTCTACATCTTAAAAATATCAATTAAATGTTAAGATCCAGATTTATCCGATGCTTCTTAACACGATCATTATCATACCAATTAATCTTGGAAAGGATATGGTCAATTTTTGGTTCAAAGGCTAAGATTTGGTCAATTAAATCATGGGCAGTTCTGGCAGTGAAAAGGATTTCTTTTACAGGTTTTGACACGAACCCATTTCTCCGGGCATCATCAAGAAACACAAAGAAAATCATAAAATCCATCAGCATTAAATAGTCCAATCGGTTTCTAGTGTATGTTCAGGTTCACCCAAGATAGTACTGTAAAAATTTCCTCCATCGTGCCCAAGCCACCTGGCAAAGCAATAAAAGCATCAACACGGTTAATCATTTCCACCAGTCACTCATACATACCTGGTACGATTAGTTCCTCTCCGTTTGATGGTCCTATAAGATTCGCCTCCGCCAAAGGTTTTGGGATGATTCCCAAGACTTGACTACCTCTTTCCTGTACGACCCTTGAAACGATCCCTATTAGTCCAAGATTTCCACCACCATATACTAAGTGCATGTTCCTATCAGCTATGACTCTACCCATTCCTGTGCTGCCTCAACAAACTCTAGCTTAGAACCAACACTAGTACCGTAAAACACACAGATATTAACAACTCGTTTTCTTGAAGTTGCTTCCATTTTTTTTCAACTCTGGATGTCTTCAAGATTGCAATGACGAGCTCAATTTATAAAACCTGAAAAAGGGTGAGAAATAATAGCACTAGTACCTGCCAAATGAAAATTATTAGCTAAACAGTAAAATATATCGTGAAAGTCAAAAAGTCTGGATCATATCAGAGAAAATAAAAGAAAGTAACAAAACAAATCTAAATTATTAGATAAATACAAAGAGAATAATATTTACAAGAAGTAACGACTTGAATGATGTCTATGCGTCAGGGACAAGCTTTCTATCCAATTTTCTTATAAATTGGCAAACATGGTCTTTTAGAGTCAGATTCCCGAGACTTAAATATTGTCTTTCTTTTCGGAACTGTGTATATAACATGTGAATTGCGTGATGCACATATCCACTGGAATGCGTCTCAAGAGTCAATGATATGTCATCCAAAGACTCCTTACTCAAGCCATTCCTAATGAATTTAATTTTATCTTCACGGTTATCAGACACCATTCTTTAAGAACGACAACGAGTATTACATGTCATACATGCAAATTTATAGCAAAAACCCATTCTTTTAGCTCTTCTCTTTTTAGCATAGGTGCTTCTTCCTAAACCAGACAGATATGACACAAAAGAGTCAGAAGACTCACCTGCCATCGGACCCGTGCTTCAATAATCCAATGAAGTCAGTAGGAATACCTTTGATCATCAGAAGTCTCATTCGTTCCAAGCGAGCTTTGTAGACTTTCATCAGAGAGTTTTGAGGGAGAGAAGGAAATTGCTTATGAAGATTTGCGAGAACGTCTTCCATCCTGAAATGTGACTTTACATATAAAAATTAAACACACAAAAAATAAAACACACCAAATATGAATATATACACAATTTGCATGGGTTGCCTCCCTGCTAGCGCTAAGTTTAACGCCGTCAGCTAGACATGACTGCCCGAACATTAGGCTGGATCTGAAAATGTAACACTTTCTTTTTATCGCTCAATTGATTCTCCCCAGTAGTGTTTGACACACTAGCTGTTAACTTTGAATGTGTTGTTGGACTTAGGGTTGTATATCTCAACAACTCCGTAGGGTAACACCTTAGTAATCATAAATGGACCTGACCACTTTGATTTCAGCTTTCCAAGAAAAATTTTCAACCGTGAATCGTATAACAACACCTGCTGCCCTGGCTCCAGTTGTATGCGCACTATTTTTTTATCATGCCATTTTTTCGTCTTTTCTTTGTAAGTTTGGCATTCTCATAAGCATGTAGGCAAAATTCCTCCAATTCATTGAGTTGGTGGAGCAGTTTTTCTCTTACTGCTTGTAAATTAAGATTTAACTTCTTCAGTGCCCAATACACTTTATGTTCAAGCTCCACTGGCAGATGGCATGCTTTCCCAAACACCATTCGATATAGGGACATACCGATGGGTGTTTTGTAAGCTGTCTGATAGGCCCATAATGCGTCATCCAGTTTTTCAGACCAGTCCTTCCTTGTTGATCCAACGGTTCTCTCCAAGATTCTTTTGATCTCCCTGTTTGAAACTTCAACTTGTCCATTTGATTGTAGATGGTAAGCGATGGCAAATTTATGAGTAACTCCATATTTGGATAGGAGTGCATCGAAATATCTATTGCAGAAATGTGTGCCACCATCACTGATAATCGCCCTAGGTGTTCTGAAGCGAGTGAAAATATTATTTTTAAGGAATTTTATCACCACTTTCGAGGGCTTGATTCGCTCATTTTTCGGTAGTTCCAAACTTTCCACCTGTGGTATTGATTTGAAGCGAAAGGGTCTGTTAAGATAGTTGATACATTCCAGAATTTCATCATCTCACTCACTGTCAGTCATGTTGGTGATGCAAGCTTCAAGTTTACCCTTGGGAAGTTGCATTGCATCAGTATCCTGGATGATACTATCTACAACATCAATTCTGAAACATTCCTCATCCTTTTCATCACTCAGGAATTTCATGGCTTTGAAAACATTGAAGGTAACTTCTTGGTCCTGCACTTTCATGGTTAGTTCCCATTTTTGTACATCAATAACAGTTTGACCTGTAGCCAAGAATGGTCTCCCGAGGATGATAGATACATCTTTGTCTTCTTCCATGTCAAGGATAATGAAATCTGCTAGGAGAATAAGTTTATCAACTTTGACCAGCACATCTTCAACTAAACCTCTTGGAAATGCGAGCGTTCTATCAGCAAATTACAGAGAGACAGAGGTGGTCATTGCTTCTCTAATCTGTAGTTTACTGTAAATTGAAAAAGGCATCAAGTTAACACTAGCACCTAAATCATACAAAACTTTACCGATGTAATGTTTTCCAATGGTGCATGGGACGATGAAACTGCCAGGATCTTTCAACTTTGGGGGAAGTTTTCTCTGAATGATGGCGCTGCATTCTTCTGTCAATGCTACTGTTACGTAATCTCCTAATCTCCACTTTCGTGACAGAATGTATTTCATGAATTTGACATAGCTGGGCATTTGTTCCAACGCTTCTGCAAATGGAATGTTGATATGCAGCTTTTTGAAGACCTCCAAGAATTGAGCAAATTGATTTTCCAGTTTGTTTTTCTGGAGATGCTGTGGAAAAGGTGGAGGTGGAGTGGATCTTTCTTGATCTTTTCCCTTTGCTTCTTTTTCCTCCATTTGTGGCTCTGTTTCGCTGATTTCTTTTGGAACGTCCTCATTTGATACATTGACTCCAACATTTTTGTTGATTTCAGTACCACTTTTCAAAGTAATGGATTGACATTGCTCATTCCCTCTTTTCCTTGGATTTTGTTCTGGGTTGCTAGGAAGGTTACCTGGCGGTCTGTAACTCTGAGCATTGGCCAGTTGTCCCATTTGATTCTCCAGTGCTTTAATAGAAGATGAATGGCTTTGATTTAATGCTACTTGATTTTGAACCATAGCTATTAAGGCATCATATTTTGCTTCTTGCTTTTTCAACTGGGTCAACACTTCTATTATTCCCGGTTCTTTTTCATACTCCTGGCCTTTGTTTTGCTGTTGGAATCCTGGTGGTGGATTGTTCATTTGCCCTGAATTTTTGTTCCATGAAAAATTTGGATGATTCCTCCACTCTAGGTGTTGGAATATGGACTGTTCCACTGTCTATTGAAATTGTTGACATAATTCACCGTCTCATCATGTTGGTTTGTTTCTGGTGCTCCTTCATATGGTGAACTTGCGGATCCAGTATTACCTTACATGCTGAGAGTTTCCATGAATTTACATATCTGATCCAACTTGGCATTCACTGCTGTGTTGGCTGCAACTTCATAAATTCCAGCAATTCGTTGGATCATGCTCTTTTCTGTTGGCCACAAAGAATTATTGTTGGCCATTTCTTCAATCAAGTCCCAGGCCTGATCTTCTCATTTTTCCATTAAAGCTCCTCCAGCTGCAACATCAATTGTGGTTCTCATAAGTCCAGAAAGTCCATTGTAGAAGGTTGGACTTGTAGCCACTTTGCAATCTCATGATGATGATATTTTCTGAGAAAATCCTTATACATTTCCCAAGCTTCGTAGAGGGATTCTGAGTCGTGTTGTACAAAAGATGTAAATTACTTTTCAAGGAATTTGGTGGCTAGAGTGTTCCAAGTTGTAATAGAACCTGCTGGTAGTGAATGTAGCCAAGCCTTAGCTCTGTCTTTCAAGGAATATGGAAAAACACGCAGTCTCATTGCTTCTTCAGCTACTCGGTTGTAATTGATGGTGCCTGATCACCAATAAGATTGATGTGGTAAACATAAAATGAACTAGACATAGGGATTTTAGGTTTCAGCCTTAGATTCAATAGCCCACGATCTTCCTTGAGGATTTTTTATCTGTTTTGGACCCAAATTGCTTCCAATGCTTTCCAAACTTTATTTATCTGCAAAACAACACAAAACACATCAAAACGTTCACAAAACCCGAGACACTATACAAAATATTAGGTTAAATGAGTGAGAAATAATGATATAATTACCACTCATCAGTGCCGCAAACTTCCAGGAAGTTGCTGATGTGGGCATTAGGATCTTCAGTTGCATTCCCCCCAAACTGAACTGACTGTTGTATCATCTGGATGCATGTTTTGTTATCACACGCATTTTCTGGTAAGGGACGAAGCACAATACATGAAATGAAGCTGTCAACCACCGGAATAGTTCTGTCTCGAATAGGAATTGGTGGTGCAACTTCTAAAGGTTCATGTTCCATGTTGATCAGTGCCTCTTTTCATTCTCGCCTTTCCCTTCTCAATTGTCTGATGGTTCTTTCAATTTCTGGGTCAAGCGGATGAATTTCAAAGCTTCTGGTACTTCTCATATAGTGTTTGAGAACCTGAAACACAATAAAACAGAAATAATAAGTAAAAAGAAATTAGACACAAGTAAATGTATCTAACCTCAAAATTAATAGTGAAAGATAAATAAGTCCCCGGTAACGGCCCAAAACTTGATCGGCGTGATCATACACGTATAACACAAGCGCACGTATCGTTCAAGTAGTATAAAATATATCGATCCCACGAGGACTTAATACCTAAGCTATTAATTTATGAAGCCAAAAATTTATGAGTATCTAATGGATTGTTTGTTTGATTGGATGGTGATTTAAACTTAAAATAAGTAAAAATAGCGCGAAATTAATTTAAAGGAAAATTCAATATTATTAAACTATCCAGGGTTGCGAATCCTTCCAATATCTTTTAAAGATGAAGTGGTTATCTCATGTTTGTGCAATATATCAGTTTATTAACCTGGAACACGAATTTATGCAAAAGCCTATTCCGATGGCCAGATGTAAATACCCAGTATAACCCAATTAATCATATTACTATGTCAGCCAAGTTATCTGAATTCATTAAGATTAAGTTCCAATTATGGTTACCCCCACCCGACATGTATATTCTTATCCTGTAAGGAAATCTATTAAGGGTTTTCTATCCTTAAGGGAGATCGTGAGTGACCGGTGCGTAATCACACGCGTTGTTCAAGTAGTATAAAAAGTATCGATCCCACGAGGACTTAATACCTAATCTATTAATTTTATGAGGTCAAATGATTACTAGTATCTAACATGTTGTTTGATTGATTTGAAATGGTGATGATTTTGAATTTAAAAATAAGTAAATAAAATTGCACGAAAGTAGGTTTAAGAAAATTCAATATTAGGAAACTATCTAGGGTTGTGAATCTTTCTAATATCTTTTAAAAGATGAAGTGGTTATTTCATGTTTGTGCAATATATCGGTTTACTAACTTGGAACACTAAATTATGCGAAAGCCTCTGTCGATGGTCAGACGCAAATACCCAATATAAACCAATTGAACCATATGTCTATGTCAACCAAATTATCTGAATTCATTAAGATTAAGTTCCAATTATGGCTACCCCCGCCCGACAGGTATATATCTATCCCGTAAGGAAATCTATTAAAGGGTTATCTATCCTCAAGGAAGATCGTGGGCTATTAAGTCTAAGGCAGAAACCTAAAATTCCTTTGTCAAGTTTATTTTAGATTTACTAGATCAATCTTATTAGTGGCCAATTAACAAGATGCATTAAGCTTAAGACTTAATAAGTAAACCTTTAAATTATCCAAACTATAAAATAACCCCTTATAAACTGGTGATATTAGAATTCATCACAACCCCAGATAACTAACTTAGTTACGACACATAACTAGGGCTAGTAAAATAAAAGACATAAAGTAAAAATGATGAAAAGTGATTGCGGTAAAGTAAAAGCTGAAAAGTAAATTACAATAAAATAAAATGCTAAGGTAAAAAGATCAACTTTTACTACTACTAATTTAGATATCTCCCTTAATATAATATATTAACTTGTGATTATTTTACCAACCAGCCATATAGGCGGTAACGTGATTGTTGGACAATTATGACCCATAACATCACTATTTGTACAGACCATGGTGTTGTTGTACAAATTAACTATGTGATAAATGAAATTGCTCTTTTATCATTTGTAATTGGATTACCGGGATACATAAATGATAAAAGTCCATATGATTAGTTCCGGATTAATAAGATATGAGACAATATTAATCCATTAAGGTTTAATCATTAAAATATCCATAGTCGTAGTATTATCGAGATTGGACATCGATAATGCGGAATAGACTAGTATTGCACTTGTGCATGTTATGGGAGCATAACAGCATAGTTCTCATATATTTAAGTATTGGATACTTATGCAAGTGTGATAGGAGGTTGTGTTTACCGATGGTACGGAAACAGCTTCGCTTTGGATAGACCCATCGGAATTCCATTGGTAGTATGACTATGTGTCTATGGAAGTCCGAATCAGGGTATGTGTATTTGGTCTTAACCTGAGACTTACATCGCTAATACTTGCGACAATCAATATACTTTGGTTTTGGTCGTCCAGGGCTTTAACAGGTTCTGTGTACGCCTCTTCTGGTTATATTGAGAATCGTAGTGTATTGGGTGTGATGTCAAGATGGAAGTATCACTTCAGTCATATGGAGATGATGGTCGATAAGGAACTGGTACTCTTATATGCTGCAGCTATCGGGATAATATGACTAGGACATGTTTATCCGATTATAGAGACTAGTTACCAGAGATCCGATATGTGCTTCGTACGGGGCATACACAATTCAAGCCCTAGGCCTAGCACGTGACATCCGATACTGGATCGCAATACTACGTATACTACGCCTGATATAAATTACATATTCCTTTAAGAATAATTCTGGAGAATTGGGTAGGCACGGTGCTTTGCTAGAAGCCAACCATGTCTTGTAAATCGGTAAAAATGTAGTACTAGGTACGTACGTGTTCGGATAGTTCGACGATCGGATTTACTGCCAACATATCTAGGGATCTCATGGGCCGCTTCCCGAAGATTCACCGATGACGTATGACTCGGACATGATTAATCTGAGATTAATTATAGGAGAGAGAAAATTAATCTAGGATTAATTACAGAGATATTTTATCTGGGATAAAATACTATTTAAAGAGAGAGAACGATTAATTTGGAATTAATCGATAAAATAATATATTCGATATATTATACGAAATTAGATTTTGACGCGGAATTAAAATTGGATTTTAATTCGGGCTAACGAATTGATTTAGAATTAATTCGCTAGCGACGTGAATAGTAATTTTGCTAGGCATAATTATTTAATTAAATTTCATTTAATTACGTCGCAACGAAAAATTCGTTAATTCGGAATTAGCGAATCCGAGCCCGGGAGTGTTTGCGGGACCACTCGCATTTTGAATCAAGTGGGGCCCACAAGTCACATCACGCGTCACATCATTAGTCACTCTTGTGATGCAAGTCACATCAACTTTGAGTGATGTGATGCATGTCACTTTGTGATTGATGGGAGTTGTTGAAAATTCTTTAAAGCCTTGTACCTTTTTTGGAAAAATGGGATTTGGTAATTGATTTTTGAAATCAAAAACCACTAACAACACACAACTCTCTAATCTTCTCTCCCTCTCCCTCACTCACGGCACTTGGTGCCAATTTTCTCTCAACTTTCTCTCTTGGCCGAGAGTCACACAAGAAGAAGAAGATAATTGTGGCAATTTTCTAAGGTGCTAGCACACTTCAAAGGAGTCATTCCAAGGTGATAGGGAAACCTATTCATGAGCATGGAATCTCAAATCAAAGCTTGGAGCTTGAAGATCCACACACCAAGGGGTTGACCGAAACACAAGGAGCACAAAAGGAGGCTTGGCCGAATCATCCATGAAGGGAAAATTTTTGTGTTCTTCGCGTCGCAAAGCCGATCAAAGTGAGTATTTCCGCTACTTTACTTTGATGTATTCACACGTTTATATGCTTAATTTGATCTTGGTTTGACCTAGAAAATTCAACAGTGATTAAGTCAAATTAAGTCCAACGAGCCATAAAGGCGGAACCAAAATAAACTTGCCATATAGGCGGTAAAAAAATTTAATTACCAATCGACCAATCTGGCGGTATCCTTGCTTAGTCAGGTTTAAACCAGTTTAAAATGAATTACCAACCGACCAATATAGCGGTATCCTCATTAACTCAAAATTTAAATAGTGAATATATTATATTTAAGGGAGATTAATCTAAATAGCAATAGTAAAAGAATTATCTTTTACCATAGCATGGGGAAATTACCTCCTCATGTTGAATAGTAAAAACTGTAAAAGTAAAGAAAGTAAATTACTATTATTACAGAACGTAATTAAAATTAATTACAAAACTAAAATTTAAAAGAAACTAGATAGAAAACTCTCTATTTACATCAGAGAATTCAGAGAGGAAGGTACATCTAAAACTGAAATTTTGAGCTCTATTTATAAGCCTCGGTAAGCCCTCAGCGTCGCGACGCCAAAGTTACTTCTTGTGATGCGACGCTATGACGTGTCAACGCATGATTGGACGGTTCAGATTCTTATCGGCTGATGTGGCAATTCAGATAATTTGATTCAATAATTGTGCTGACGTGGCGCTGACTTGGCGACACGTGGCGAAAGAGATTGTCGGCACCGTATGATTGTGACACGTGGCACGCTGTGATTGGTTGATGATGACATGACGATGATGTGGCATTTTGACTCGGTCAACTACTGATATGGACGATGATGTGGCTGACACGTGGAGTGACATGTGGCGATGGCGATTGTCGGCACCGTAGGATGATGACACGTGGCACGGCGCACGTTAGCAGATCGGCTATGATGGTGACATGTGGCACGACGCACGTTAGCAAAGTCAAACTTCTCAGATTCTGACATGTGGACCCGTCGCACGTTAGCATGGAGTGACGCACTTTAGGCGTCGCGACGCGCCAAATGACCAAAATGCCCTTTTGTCGATTTTTCACTGTTTTGGCCCCAAATCACCTCCAGAATGTCCTGAAACTTTATTTATCTACAAAATAACACAAAACACATCAAAATATTTACAAAACTCAAGAAACTGTACAAAATATTAGGTTAAATGAGTGGGAAATAGTGATAGATTTACCACTCATCACACCTCCAAACCTAACATTTTGCTAGTCCTCAAGCAAAACACAAAATTAAATAACATAATTAAATTTCACTAAGCCACTTTCGTAGGGATCACAATTGCATTTAACGTATGCAACAAGCCTTTAAACCCCTAGGTGTCCCTTGTGGACGAGTTGTAGTCTCGTGAGGGTTTACATCAATGATACCCACAAATATTTTACAAAAGTAAAAAGACAAGAGAAAAGAGAATAAAGAAGTTAGTGACTAATCAGGTGAAACTTCTAATCCAAGTTATTAGTTGTTTTGTTTCTTTCTAAATTACTGAATAAGTAAATTCTCCGATTATAGTTGCCTATCTCCATATTCACAGCCAACAAAATATTAATCAACTCATTTTTGCCCACAACAGTCACAAGTGCAGTTGATAAGAGAGTAATATTTTTGTCCTAAAGTTTTATCAGAATTCACATCTTTTTGTAGCAATGGAATAATGTTTCTGATTTTTCTGATTTTTTTCTTTGATTTTTAATTTTTTTTTATTTATATACAATATCTTCCATCTATGTAGCGAGTGTTGGGTCGGTGGCTCCCAAACCAGTTGGCTTTAGGACACCACGTGTTAAGACACCCCTACGGACTTAATTACTCAGACTTCAGATATATATATATTTTTGCAGCATCTTTGATCCATGTAGCGAGCTTTGGGCCAGTGACTCCCAAACCAGTTGGCTTTAGGGCACTAGGTGTTAAAACACCCTTACAAACTTAATAACTCGGATCTCAGACGTTTTTTTTTACTCCATCACTTTTTGAGATGCTTCCTCCAATTAAACTAGAGCACTGAATATTACAAAATTTTCAATTATAGCTCATGTCCGTATGTTACTATGTATGTTGATAATACCTGCTAACTGAGCATATGAAGATCCATTTTAGTCAGTATTATGGAGAATTCACAAATTAAATAATTCAAAAGGAAATAAAAAAAAATAACTTGTTTCGAAATAGGTTTGAGATACGTCTCAGGAGTGGAAATTCCTTACACAACTATCTCTTACCAATTTCACCTTTTTAGTCAAAATAAAAACAAAAACGCAAAATATTTTTGTAATTTTTGAAAATTTTTCAAATTTTTCGTATTTTTTGAAAAATTTTGGATTAAAAATAAAAAAAAATACACAACTAAAAACAATATATTGATCAACTAATTCCCTCCCCCAAACCTAAATGAGACATTGTCCCCAATGTCTTAAACAATAGAAGAAGAGTTTAGAAGATAGTATCTGGTTAACTGAAATTCTACACGAAAAGTTAAAGGTTAAGATCCAGATTAATCCGACGCCTCTTACCACGATCATCCTCGGACCAATTTATCTTTGAAAGGATATGGTCAATTTGTGGTTCATAGGCTAAGATTTGGTCAATTAGATCCGGAGCAGTTCTGGCAGTAAATAGGAGTTCTTTTAAAGGTTTTGACACGAACCCATTTCTCCGGGCATCATCAAGAAACACACAAAAAAAATCATAAAATCCTTCAACGTTGTATAGTCCAAGCGGTTTCTGGTGCATGTTCAGGTTCGCCCAAGATAACACTGTAAAAATTTCCTCCAATATACCCAAGCCACCTGGCAAAGCAATAAAAGCATCATCACGGTTAATCATTTCTACCAGTCGTTCAGACATACCTGGCACGATTAACTCTTCTCCGTTTGATGGTTCAATAAGATTTGCCTCTGCCAAGGGTTTTGGGATGATTCCCAAAACGTGACTGCTTCATTCATGTACAACCTTTGAAACGATCCCCATTAGTCCAAGATTGCCTCCGCCATATACTAAGTGCATATTCCTTGCAGCTAAGACTCGACCCAATTCATGTGCTGCCTCTACGTATTGTGGTTTAACTCCAACACTAGTACCGCAAAATACACATATTTTTCAACTCGTCTTCTTGAAGTGGCTTCCATGTTTTACTCTGGATATCTTCAAAAGTGCAATGATGAGTTTAATTTATAACACCTGAAAAGGGTGAGTAAAATAAAAGCACTAGTACTTGCCAAATGACAATTATTAGTTAACAGTAAAATAAATCGTGATATTCAAAAAGGTCTGGATCCTGTCGGAGAAAACAAAACAAAAGAACAAAACAAATCACAATTATTAGGAAAAGACAAAGCGATATAATATGTACAAGAAACGTAGCGGCTTGATTGACATCTATGCGTCAGGGACAAGCTTCCCATCCAATTTTCTTATAAATTGGCAAACATGGTCTTTTTGTGTCAGATTCCCGAGACTTAACTGTTGTCTTTCTTTTAGAAATTTTGTATGTAATTTGCGAATGGCTATATGAACATATCCACTGGGATGCGTCTCAAGAGTTGAAGATATATCATCTACAGACTCCTTACTCAAGCCATCCCTAATGAATTTAATTTTATCTTCACGATTATCAGACACTATTTCGAAAGAACGACAACGAGTATTGCAATTCCAGCGTGCACATTTGTAACAAACACCCATTTTCTTAGCTCTACATTTCTTTGCATAGGTGATTCTTCCAAAACCAGGCAGATGTGAAATAAAAGATTCTGAAGACTCACCTGCCAATCGGACCCGTGCCTCAATTACCCAACGAATGTCATTAGGAACACCATAGATCGTTAGTAATCTCATCCGTTCCAAGCGAGCTTTGTAAACTTTCATCAGAGATTTTTGAGGGAGAGAAGTAAATTGCTTGTGAAGATTTGTGATAGCTTCTTCCATCGTGAAATGACTTTACCTGCAAAAATTAAACACACAAAAATAAAACACACCAGATCACAATATATACATAAATTGCATGGGTTGCCTCACTGCGAGTGCTAAGTTTAACGTCGTCAGCTAGATGTGACTTCTCGAACGTTAGGCCGGATCTGAAAGTGTGACACTTTCTTTTTGTCGCTCAAATGATTCTCCCCAGTAGTGCTTGACACGCTTGTTTTTAACCTTGAAAGTTTTGTTGGAGTCAGGATCATGTATCTCAACGGCTCTGTCTGGTAAAACCTTAGTGATCACAAATGGACCTGACCACCGTGATTTTGGCTTCCATGGGAATAATTTCACCCTTGATTTGTTTAACAGTATCTTCTGCCCTGGTTCCAGTTGTATGCGCACTAACTTCTCATCAAGTCTTTTCCTTTCCTTTTCTTTGTACAATTTGGCATCCTCAAAAGGCTGATTGTGAAATTCCTCTAATTCGTTGAGTTGGTGGAACTTTTTCTCTTCTGTTGCTTGTAGTGCAAGAATGGGTTTTTCAGTGTAAAAGACGCTTTATCTTCAGGCTCAACGGGCAATTGACATGTTTTAAGTTTGGATTAGAACTTTGCATTGCATTGGAGTTATGAATGGTACTGTGTATCATATCAAGTCTGAAACATTCCTCATTCTTTTCATCATCTGGGAAATTCATGGCCTTGAAAAAATTGAATGTTACTTCTTGGTCCTGTACCATCATGGTTAATTCTCATTTTTGTACATCAATAATGGTTCGACCTGTAGCTAAGAACGGTCTCCCGAGGATGATTGGAACTTCTGCGTCTTTCTCCATATCAAGGACAATAAAATCTACTGGGAAAATGAATTTGTCAACCTTGACCAGCACATCCTCAACTATGCATCTAGGAAATACGAGCGTTCTACCAGCAAGTTGTAGAGAGACTGAAGTGGGCATTGTTTCTCCAATCTGCAGTTTCCTGAAAATAGAAAAATGCATCAAGTTAACACTTGCACTTAAATCACATAAAGCTCTACCAAAGTTACGTTCTCCTATGATGCAAGGAATGGTGAAACTGCCAAGATCTTTCAACTTTGGGGGAAGCTTCCTTTGAATGATGGTGCTGCATTCTTCTGTCAATGCTACTGTCTCATAATCTCCAAATCTCCATTTTCGTGAAAGAATGTCTTTCATGAATTTTACATAGCTGGGCATTTGTTCCAAGGCTTCTGTAAATGGAATGTTGATGTGTAGCTTTTTGAACACCTCCAGGAAATGAGCAAACTGCTTGTCCAGTTTTTTTTTCTGAAGTCGTTGTGGAAAAGGTGGAGGTGGAGTGATCTGATCTTTTTCTTTTTCATTGCTTTTTTTTTTCCTCCATCTGTGGAACTGCATCTTTTGGAATATCTTAAATTGTTTCCTTGATTTCAACATCTTTGTTGATTTCAGTACCGCTTTTTAACATGATGGCATGACATTGTTCCTTTCCCATGTTCCTTGGATTTGGCTTTGTGTTGCTAGGAAGGGTACCTGGCAGTCTGTAACTCTGAGCATTGGTCAGTTGTCCAATTTGATTCTCCAGTGCTTTGATAGAAGCTGATTGGTTCTGAAACATATCATCATACATTTTTAACTGAGCCAGCACTTCTGCTATTCCTGGTTCATTTGCCTGCTCCTGGCCTTTGTTCTGTTATTGGAATCCAGGTGGTGGATAGTTCTACTATTGGAATCTAGGTGGTGGATTGTGTTTTTGCCCTGAATTATTGCTCCATGAAAAATTGGGATGATTCCTCCACCCTGGGTTGTAAGTGTTGGAATATGGATTGTTCCATTGTCTATTGAAATTGTTGACATAATTCACTGTCTCTTCAAGTTGGTTTGGTTCTGGTGCTCCTCCATATGGTGAACTTGTGGATCCAGTGGTACGAGTCTCCATGAATTTGCATATCTGATCCAGCTTGGCATTGATTGTTGTATTGGCTCCACTTTCATAAATTCATGCAATTCTTTGGATCATGCTCCTTTCTGTTGGCCACAAGGAATTGTTGTTGGCCATTTCTTCGATTAAGTCCCAGGCTCGATCTTCTCCTTTTGCCATTAAAGCTCCTCCAGCAGCAGCATCGATTGTGGTTCTCGTCAGTCCAGAAAGTCCGTTATAGAAAGTTTGGACTTGAAGCCATTTTGGAATCTCATGGTGAGGACATTTCCAGAGCAAATCTTTGTACCTTTCCCAAGCTTTGTAGAGAGTTTCCGAGTCTTGTTGTACAAAGGATGTGATGTCATTCCTCAGCTTTCCATTTCTGGCTGGTGGAAAGTACTTTACAAGGAATTTGGTGGCTAAAGTGTTCCAATTTGTGATGGAACCTGCTGGTAGTGAATGTAGCCAAGCTTTAGCCCTGTCTTTCAAGGAGTATGGAAAAACACGCAGTCTCATTGCTTCTTCAGCTTCTCGGTTGTAATTGAAAGTGCCGCAGACTTCCAGAAAGTTGCTGATGTGGGTATTAGGATCTTCAGTTGCTTTTCCCCCAAACTGCACTGACTGCTGAATCATCTGAATGCATGATTTGATGTCACATGCATTTGCTGGTAAAAGAGGAAGTACAATACAGGAAATGAATCCGTCAACCACCAGAATAGTTCTGTCTCGAATGGGAATTGGTGGTACAACCTCCAAAGGTTCAGGTTCCATGTTGACTAAAGCTTCTTGGCCTTCTCGCCTTTCCCTTCTCAACTGTCTGATGGTTATTTCAATTTCTAGGTCGAGCGGTCGGAGTTCAAAGCTTTTGGTTCATCTCATGTAGTTTCTAAGAACCTGAAACACAAGAAAACAGAAATAATAAGTAAAAAGAAATTAGATACAAGTAACGTATCTAACCCATAAACTAATAGTAAAAGATAAATAAGTCCCCGGCAACGGCGCCAAAAACTTGACCGGTGCATAATCACACGCGTATAACGCAAGCACACGTATCATTCAAGTAGTATAAAAAGTATCGATCCCACGAGGACTTAATACCTAATCTATTAATTTTATGAGGTCAAATGATTACTAGTATCTAACAGGTTGATTGATTGATTTGAAATGGTGATGATTTTGAATTTAAAAATAAGTAAATAAAATTGCACGAAAGTAGGTTAAGAAAATTCAATATTAGGAAACTATATATGGTTGTGAATCTTTCTAATATCTATTAAAAGATGAAGTGGTTATTTCATGTTTGTACAATATATCGGTTTACTAACCTGGAACACTAAATTATGCGAAAGCCTCTGTCGATGGTCAGACGCAAATACCCAGTATAACCCAATTGAACCATATGTCTATGTCAACCAAATTACCTGGATTCATTAAGTTTAAGTTCCAATTATGGCTACCCCCACCCGACAGGTATATGTCAATCCTGTAAGGAAATCTATTAAAGGGTTATCTATCCTTAAGGAAGATCGTGGGCTATTAAGTCTAAGGCTGAAACCTAAAATTCCTTTGTCAAGTTTATTTTAGATTTACCATATCAATCATATTAGTGGCCAATTAACAAGACGCATTAAGCTTAAGTCTTAATAAGTAAACCTTTAAATTATCCAAACTATAAAATAACCCCTTATAAACCGGTGATATTAGAATTCATCACAACCCCAAATAACTAACTTAGTTACGACATATAACTAGGGCTAGTAAAATAAAAGACATAAAGTAAAAATGCTGAAAAGTAATTGCGGTAAAGTAAAAGCTGAAAAGTAAATTACAATAAAATAAAATGCTTAGGTAAAAGGATAAGCTTTTACTACTACTAATTTAGATATCTCCCTGAATATAATATATTAACTTGTGATTATTTTACCAACCAGCCATATAGGCGGTAACCTGATTAATTCAAATTAAGTCCAACCAGCCATAAAGGAGGAACCAAAATAAACCTGCCATATAGGCGGTAAGAAAATTTAATTACCAATCGACCAATCTGGCGGTATCCTTGCTTAGTCAGGTTTAAACCAGTTAAAAATGAATTACCAACCGACCAATATAGCGGTATCCTCATTAAGTCAAATTTTAAATAGTGAATATATTATATTTAAGGAAGATTAATCTAAATAGTAATAGTAAAAGAAATACCTTTTACCATAGCAGGGGGAAGTTACCTCCTCATGTTGAATAGTAAAAACTATAAAAGTAAAGAAAGTAAATTACTATTATTACAGAACGTAATTAAAATTAATTACAAAATTGAAATTTAAAAGAAACTAGATAGAAAACTCCCTATTTACATCAGAGAATTCAGAGAGGATGGTACATCTAAAACTGAAATTTTGAGCTCTATTTATAAGCCTCGGTAAGCCCTCAGCGTCGCGACGCCAAAGTTTCTTCTTGCGACGCGACGCTATGACGTGTCAACGTGTGATTGGCCGGTTCAGATTCTTATCGGCTGACGTGGCAATTCAGATAATTTGATTCAATAATTATGCTGAAGTGGCGCTGACGTGGCGACCCGTGGCGAAAGGGATTGTCGGCACCGTAAGATTGTGACATGTGGCACGCTGTGATTGGTTGATGATGATGTGGAATTTTGACTCGGTCAACTACTGATGTGGACGATGACGTGGCTGACACGTGGAGTGACACATGGCGACACGTGGCGATGGTGATTGTCGGCACCGTAGGATGATGACATGTGGCATGACGCACGTTAGCAGATCGGCTATGATGGTGACATATGGCACGGTGCACGTTAGCAAAGTCAAACTTCTCAGATTCTGACATGTGGAACCGGCGCACGTTATCATGGAGCGGCGCACTTTAGGCGTCGTGACGCGTCAAATGACAAAAATGCCATTTTGTCTGTTTTTCACTGTTTTGGCCCCAAATCACCTCTAGAATGTCTTGAAACTTTATTTATCTACAAAATAACACAAAACACATCAAAATATTCACAAAACTCAAGAAACTATACAAAATATTAGGTTAAATGAGTGGGAAATAGTGATAGATTTACCACTCATCAGTGAGCTATTGAGTCTAAGGCTGAAACCTAAAATCTCTTTTCCAAGTTCATTTTAAGTTTACCAAATCAATCTTATTAATGGCCAATTAATAAGAAGCATTAAGCTTAAGGCTCAATAAATAAACCTTTATATTACCCAAACTGTAAAATAACCCCTTATAAACCGGTGATATTGGTGTTCATCACAACCCCAGATATGGTATTTAGTTACAATACATATCTAAAACTATTAAAAATGTAAATAAAATAAATGACATAAAGTAAAAGTTTGAAAATTAAAAAGGTAAATAAAACAGTAAAGAAAATGCTGGGGGTTAGAGGATCCACTTTTATTACTTCTATTTAGATATCTCCCTTATTTTAATATATAAACTTTGCGTGAATAACCAACCGACCATATAGGCGGTATCCTGATTAAGTCAAATTTAAGATTAAATCCAATCGACCATAAAGGCGGTATCCTGATTAAGTCAAATTTAAGATTAATTCCAACCGACCATAAAGGCGATATCCAATTTAGTCAGGTTAAAACGAATTTTATTAAGTCCAACCAACCATAAAGGTGGTATCCCATTAAGTCAGGTTTTAAATAGTTTATATATTATAATTAAAGAAGATTAATCTAAATATTAGTAATAAAAGCTTGATATTTCACCACAGCAGAGGGGAGTTACCTCTTCATGCTGAACAGTAAAATAAAGACTGAAAAGTAAGAAAAGAAAGTACTAATGCGTAAAATAAATAAAATTAAATACAGAAAGCTGTAAATAAACAAGCAAGATACAATCTTCTTGGTATTCTTTAGAAGAATGTATAAATCTGTAAATGAAATCGGCCTGAATTTATAGGCATCAATGGGTCTAGCACGTCGCGACGCTCCGTAGATTGATGACACGTGGCACCAGCTTCGCGGAGATGATGACACGTGGCATCGGTTGAGTCGGCAGTTGAATTATTGGCCCGGAGTCGCGATGCAGAATGCTCTATGCGTCGCAACACTGACGTCAGCAATGACATGTACTGTTGGCACCATGGGATGATGACATATTTCCGGCCCACATTAGCACGATTTCTGTGATTTTGACATGTGGAAAGTGCATGTTAGCAAGTGCGCATGTTATCAAGTTTGATGTGATGTTGACACGTGTCTGGCACATATTGGCAGCGCATGATAGCAGTCAGCGTATTTTAGCACGGCGTATTTTAGAAAACGGCGCATTTTAGCAGGAAATTTATATTTTTGCCCTTTTTATCCGCTTTTCACTATTTTGGCCCCGAATTGATTCCAGAAAGTCCTGTTATTTCATTTATCTATAAAATAACACAAAACACATCAAAATATTCACAAAACTCAAAAAACTATACAAAATATTAAGCAAAATGGACAATAAATAATGATACATTTACCGCTTATCATATGCAGAAGATGGTTCTCCTCAATCTTGCCATAAATACAACAAGGCATCACCTACCAATCCACCATACTCTCTATCCCCAGTGGAGTCGCCATCTGTATGCGTGAAACAATTTCCCGCTATGCCTATTGTTGGACAATTATGACCCATAGCATCACTATTTGTAAAAGACATTGTGGTTTTTGTACAAATCAACTATGTGACAATGGAAATTACATTTTATCATTTTATAATTAGATTACTTTAATATATAAATGATAAAAGTCCTTATGATTAGTTCCGGATTATAAGATATGAGACAATATCAATTCATAAAGGTTTAATCATTAAATATCCCTAGTCGTAGTATTATCGAGACTGGACATCGATAATGTAGAATAGACTAGAATTGCACTTGTGCGTGTTATGGAAGCGTAACAACATAGTTCTCATATATTTAAGTATTGGATACTTATTCAAGTGTGATAAGAGGTTTTGTTTACCGATTGTATGGAAACAACTTCACTCTGGATAGACCCCGTGGAGTCCCATTAGTAGTATGACTATGTGTCTATGGGAATCCGCTTCAGGGTAGGTGTATTTGGTCTTAACCTAAGACTTGCATCGCTAGTACTTGCGACAATCAATACGCTTTGGTTTTGGTCGTCCGAGACTTTAACAGGTTCTGTGTACACCTCTTCTGAGTTTATTGAGAATCGTAGTGTATTGGGTGTGATGTCAAGATGGAAGTATCACTTCATTCATATGGAGATGATGATCACCCATGGATACAGAACTGGTTCTCTATTATGTTGCAACTATCGGGATAATATGACAAGGTCATGATTATCCGATTATAGAGAATAGTTGCTTGTGATCCGATATATGCTTCGTATGGGGCAGACACAATTCCATCCCCAGGCCTTGCATGTGACATCAGATACTGGATCGTAATACGCAATACTACGTATACTATGCCTGACAAAGATTATATATTCCTTTAAGAATATTTATGGAGAATTGGGTAGGCACGACGCTTTGCTAGAAGCCAACCATGTCTCGTAAATCGGTAAAAACATGGTACGAGGTACGCACGTGTTTGGATAGTCCGACAACTGGATTTACTGTCAACATATCCAGGGATATCATGGGTCGCTTTTTAAAGATTCACCAATGACGTATGATTCGAACATAATTAATCTAGGATTAATTGCGGAGAGATTTTATCTGGGATAAAATACTATTAGTAGAGAGAGAATGATTAATTTGGAATTAATCGATAAAATAATATATTCGATATATTAAATGAAATTAGATTTCATAACGGAATTAAAATTAGATTTTAATTCGGGCGAACGAATTAATTTAGAATTAATTCACGAGCGACGTGAATAGTAATTTTACTAGGCATAATTATTTAATTAAATTTGATTTAATTATGTTGCAATGGAAAATTCGTTACTTCGGAATTAATGAACCCAAGCCCGGGATGTGTTTCCAGGCCCACTCGGATTTTGAATCAAGTTGGGCCCACATGTCACATCACAAGTCAAATCATTAGTCATTTACTTAACTTTATTTGATAGAAGTTAGTAGAGATTTTATGATAACTTGTAAAACACACAAGAATCATTCTAAGGTGATAGGGAAACCATTCCCAAGAGCGTGGAATCCATCTCAAATCTTGGATCTTGGACATCAACATTCAAAGAGAAGATCTTGGAGCACTCCTCAAAGGAATTTTTGTTATCAACGCATCCTATATCCGCTCAAAGTGAGTATAATTCCGCTATTCTCCTTTAAGTATTCACACTATTTTATGATTGGATTGATCTTGGGATAACAATGGTATCATGAAGCCTATTTTGAGCATGAAATTTGATTAGGGTTTATATACTAAAATTTGGGTAAATTTGATTTGAGCATGATTTGATCAAATTTTTTGTTTGAGTATGCTTGTATATTGATAAATTAGAGTTATATATGATCAATTTGATGAAAAATTAATTGGATTAATTTTCCCCAATTTTGTTGGCATGGCCGAAAATATAACCCTTTGTAACTAATGGGATTTTTTGAATTTTAGACCATTTAATGAGTTTAAAATTCATGGATAAATTGATTTGTGATTTAATTGGATTGAAATCAAAATTAATGAAGAAAAATCCTTATTGCCGTGAGTTAAGAAGCATGAAAATGAGTTGATTTTGTTTCACCTATGACGTCGGCGACCACTACACTGTTGGGCTCGCAACCCGTAGAGAGTATGGATAGTGACCACTATAATGCAATAACATGTAAAAGAGATTTTAACTGTTGGGCTCGCAAGGAAATATTTACCTTTGAAGGAAGTATCCTCACATCTTATAATGCAATAACATGTAAAAGAGATTTTAAATGATACGTTAGCGCAAACATGAATAGTAAAAATGAATAAAAATTCATAAATCATCTCTTTGTACGATCGGATATATAATTTAAATTATTTATCCGTCTGGCCATTGATGAAGCGTTATCCACTTTAATACATGTACGGTCGGACATTGAATTTGAATGTATGTCCAACCGGTCATGATCAAATCTAGTGATTTTAGTAACCAACAATCTCCATATTCAATGACAATTGTTCTTATTCTGCCAATTTTTTTTCTTTTTTCTAGAATATATCCGGCCGAATCTTTTTGTTTGAAAGAAGTTAGGCCATATATAGTTTATGTCTAGCTGGCTTTTGGCAGCGTTCTTTAAAGTTCCTTCTCTTCACATAGTTCATCCTTGTAATTGCCTAATTTTTCAAAGGTGTCCCATGTATGAGACTCATCACCGAGCTATATGTAAAAAAAATATAATGTCTACACCCACTTAAAAAATATCGGGGGCAAAGACTGGCCGGACGTGGTAGTTGAAGGCCGCACATTTGAGTTTTGGAATACTCTGAGAATGAAATGAAACCTCGGGAATGAGGATGGGCATTAGATAGATTTGTGAATGAAGATTTGGGAATGAAGACTTAATAATGTAACCTTGAGGGATAAAGGCTCACGAATATTTGGGAATGGAGCTTTGAAGGTTGAAGCCTCACACTGAAGATTTGGGAATAAAACCATGAGGGATGAAGACTCACAATGAATATTTAGGAATAGATCACTGAAGGGTGAAGCCTCACGATGAAGATTTGGGAACGAAGCATTGAAGGGTGAAGCCTCACGATGAAGATTTGGGAATGAAGCCTTGAAAGATGAACCCTCATGATAAGGATTTGAGAATGAAGCCTTGATGGATGAAGCCTCACGATAAAGATTTGGGAATGAAGCCTTGAGGGATGAAGCTTCACAATGAGGATTTGATAATGAAGCCTTGAGGGATGAAGCCTCATGATAAAGATTTGGGAATGAAGTATTGAGGGATGAAACTTCACAATGAGGATTTGAGAATGAAACCTTGAGGGATGAAGCCTCACGATGAAGATTTGGGAACAAAGTCTTGAAGGATTAAGCCTCACACTGAAGATTTGGGAATAAAACCTTGAGGGATAAAGCCTCACGATGATGATTCAGTAATGTATCCCCGGGGGATGAAGCCTTATGTTGACGATTTGGGAATGAAGTCTTGCGAAGAAGATTGGGGAATGAAGCTTTGAAGCCTAAAAATGAAGGATGAAGCCTCAAGAATAAAGGATGAAGCCTAGCAATGAATTAAAAACTCAAGAATGGGGATATGACATCGAAAAGTTTCAAAAATGAAGTAAGACTTTGGGAATGAGGTTAAAGCATCACAAACAGCTTCGAGGATGAAAAAAAATTATGGGAATATAGATAAGGGGACTTGAGGGTCCAATCAAACCAGAGATCGACAAATATCAAAATGATGGAGGCATCATGGAACCTGTGGATTCATCAATCATTATAGCAAAGATCGAGGCATCAAATGGACCTACGGGTTTATTAATCATTACAAGAAAAATCGAGGCATCTCAAAACTTACTGAAACAACGGGGACCTATGGATTCTTCAATTATCTTGATAGGGATCGAGATATCTTAAAACCGATGCAGATATCGGAGGACCGAAGGTCCAACAACTATCAAAACAAAGATCGAGGCATCGGGGGACCGATGGTCTAACCACTATTAGAACATAGATTGAGGCATCTCACAACTGATCGAGGCATCTTTTGATCGAGGTTCCAACAACTATCATAACAGAGATCGAGTCATCTCACAATCAATCGAGGCATTAGCGAATTGAGGGTCCAACCACTGTGATGGCAGAGATCAATACGTCTTACCATCAGACGGTCTGAGGGCACACTTAACAATAATCAAACTACTATATAGCATTTAAGTAAATATGCATGTATGAATTTCATAGATTTTTCATTGTCACACACTCAACAAGCGTACTAAAGTGGGGGCGACTATAGATATTTATTTTTACCCATAGTCTAATGATGAGTCTTCTACGGGGACACCCTCTGAAAAATTGGGAAATGGTAAGGAGGAATTTCAGGAAGGAAAGAAACTCCATGGAATACAGCCTAAAAGCCAGTTGGACATCACCTATATCCTCCCTACCTGCTCTCTAGCCATTAAATCTAGCTGGATATACCTTGAAAACGCTAAATCCAGCAAGACAAGAGATAGTTGGTCAGTGAATGTAGTGATTTCAATCACTGAAATCACGGATATGATTGATTTCTAATCGAATATGAAATTTAAAATACATGTCTGACCGAACATACAATTCAAAATGTATGTCTAGCCGGACATGGATCCAACTATATCGAGCTAGTAATTACTATGCAAATCTTTAGTTATTGGAATCACGGGCTTGACTATATCCGACCGAATTTACATCTCAAATGTAAATCTGGAAAAAATATGTATCGAGCTGTAACTGACATTGTAGATTGGAAATCATTGGAGAAATAGAGGGGATTATGTCCTCTCCATCCATTCTTTTCCTATTTTTTCTATAAAAATAGGGGTTCCCCTTTATAAAAAAAGGATACGCAATCTGGAGGCTAGTAGAAATCAATCTAGATAATCCTAAAAAACCTAAAACAACAATCTTAAGAGAGAAATCACTCACCCTTCTTTGGAGCTCATTTCCCTCTTGTACGAATCCAGCATCTACTCGATGGTCAGAGGCGTCAAAGCTAAACTGTATAGAAAAAGTATGACCTGAGGGCACCCTTCTTAATATTTATGTGTTTTGAAGTTTCTATTAGTTACATAATATCTCTGACCGGACGTACATCACATCTAGTCGGACATACACACACATTCGGTCGTCTATAAACATGTCAAGCCGTGTTTATTAATTTCTTTAGTTGATTGTATGTTTAGTTATTCTTATATTACTAGTCACTATTAATTTTTGTATGTTTGGTTGTTTTATTCTGTTGGTTTAACTGTTAATATGCATGTGTTTAATTTACTGGCCAATGTATAATTAATATATATGATTTTTTATACTTGTTGGACATGCATGATATTTGGTCGTATGATATTGGGTCGGTCGGACATATACGATATTTGGCCGTATGATCCCCATGGTATATAGGATGGAAACCCGAATGAAAGTTCCATAACCGATTTCGATTGGATAGTAATATGGTTCGCACTCATGTTAGAACTCCATGTATCCTTGGGAGATGGCCATTTTATTACTGTTATATTCAAAATGTATGTTTATTGTATTTTTTATCATTGGCATATGTTTCTGCGATTCTGGTTCCACGCAATAACTTAAGCTAGACTTACATCAAGGTTGACCAGGCATTGATAAAAATATTGTCCAGCCTGGTATGATCCTTTTGATTTGTATTTTATTGCTTTAATAATTTCTAGGCATTTGTAACTTATGGATATTTACTTTCCGTATTGCATTTTATTATTCATGTTTGCGCTACTATATGCCTTATAAACTGTATTGCATGTGACTGTATTATAAGATATGGGAATACCTTATTTGAGCATAAATATTATACTAGAATCAATAAGGGACCATTCCGAACTCAATCGAGTTTAAGGTCATACCTTGCGATGGGTGTAGTATGGTCTTAAATAATTCTTGGTGTCTCATACTTTATGGCGACTCCTTTATTCTCTGGTTAGTCCCCTCATAGGGCTATCTATACTCTCTATATGATGCGAGCCCAATAATATAGTGGTCGTTAAAGTTATATGGTAAATCCCACTTCCTACTACAATATGCATGATTCAAGTTGTAATGCATAGTGTGTTAAAGATTCACCAAAATCCCTAATTTAGCCACTTCATTTTTTGGGTTTATTTTGCATGATTTCTGTAATCATCAGGTTTTATAGGTTGGACACACGCATGGATTTAGTCATTTCCAAGCCAGCATGGGTTTGGATGGTTTAAGCTTAAGGTTTGGATGGTTTGTTACCCTCTAGAAATCAATGGTGGTAGATGGCATGTTATAGGAATATTATGAGTGAAAATTAGGTTATTGTAGTCGTAGTTGTCGTTGTATGGCAAAAGAAAGTTGCCGAGCATTTTAGGCCGTCAGATAGGTTTTGGGAACTTTAAGTAACTAAAACTATTACTTTGGAATGTCCCATCAGTATATCACTAAGACGTCATGTCATGAGCATGCAATGTAACCTTAACAGTTTAGCCAAGTTAAGCAGTATATTAGTATAACTTAGGATTTTAATTAAATATCTTCAGTTCATGACTTCAATTTACATTTTAAAGTTTAATTAACTAGTTTATATATTCAGTCTACATTTTAATTATGTCATGCATTACATGTTTGCGATTCGTGTAGTCAGCATGAGTGTGTCCATGTTACAAGTGCTGGTTAGGTTTCCGTTCGGACGGTGCACATCCCATACTTATTTCAAAATAGATAATGGGACTAGTACTAGCTTGTATGCATAAGCCAGTACATGTATGTCCATGTTTTCCAAGTGTATAGTTCGTGTGTAGTTTCAGGATATGTTTTCAACTTTTCAGGTCAAGTTCAAGTATTTCAATTCATGTTATATGTTTCCAGTTATATTTTCAGCTTTCATGTTATAATTTCATGCATCATGTTTACGTATGTTCAAGTTTTGGATTGATGTCTTTCTTTTACATTTTCAGTTTATGTATCACACATGCTTACAGTTTACATTCTTATGTTACAAGTTTCCAGTTACGTTTCAATTATATTTTCATGATTAATGTTTTCAAGTTATGATTTTTTCGTGAAATTTAGTTTAAGTTTTTGAAAAGGTTTTTAAAAGTTAAAAAATGAAATATTTTCAAACCACTTTGTAACATCCCCATAAGCCTTCGACTTTCTAAACATAAACAGACATTAACGTTCTCTTCTTTATTTGATTATAATATGTGTGGGACCATAGCCCAAACTCAAAATCATTACATACAAACTATACATCTGAAATTGAAAACTCAATAACACACTTTTACCATGACTACCTCAAAGTCAAAAACTAATACATAGCTTTTAATTGACTCTGACAGACTCACACTCTATCTCTGACCCGTACTGGTGGACTCTAACCCTAGTGACTGCATCAGTATCCGTCCTTCCGAGCTCGTCCTCTGAGAAAACCTGTAAAATAAGGAAATTGGGAGGGGGTTAGATCGTTGTGCGATCAAAGTGAGTGGACGAAAAAAAACTAAAATACTGGTATCAAATCATTAGGTTTTAAAACCAAAGTTGCAGAAATAACTTTATATGAAATCTCTTTACTGAAAACTTCATCTGAAATCTCATTAATAAAACTTGTCTTTCTGGAAACTGGTTTTGAAGCTCTGATTTCTGAAAACTACTTCTAAAATCTGATTTCTAAAAACTGTGTTCTGAAAATCTGGTATCTGAAATCTGATATGCTCTCTGAAAAAAACTTGACGTATGGGGGCGTTACGTATCGCCGTCCCCCAAAGCATGCCACTACTGTCCCTGAAACTGGTGGTCTTAGGGCGTTACGTATCTCCGTCCCCCAAGCCACTGAGCTAGAGCCGGTAGTACTGATCCATGCTACTACCTGACCCTGAACTAGGGTCTAAGGACGTTACGTATCGCCCTCCCCTAGCCCTGAACTAGGATCTGAGGGCGTTATGTATCGCCGTCCCCCCACTCCTTTACATGTGCACATGTTCTCTATCCGTCAATTCCAAACTGTAACAAGTTACATACTGGGGTGGGTTTTTCCCCATGCCCCAAAAAACATAAAATCATGATTTGAAAATGTTTTTATCTTAATCATAGTTTAAAACAAAAACTATCATGTAGTAACTGTAATGAAATCATCTAACGCCCTAAAGCGTAAAAGTAATCTTTTACGAAAAGTACAAAATAAAAGTCAAGTAAGAAGTAGAGTGTCCATTCACTGTGTTCAGAATCTGGCTGGAGCTATACCGCTTCGTCGAAGGAGATTGCAACTCCTGCAATAGTCTATAAGTGATAACTTGATTAGACTAAAAACTACGAGATAAGTTCTGGAACTAGGCTAAACTACTAAATTCAAGTACGTGATATCATAACTTGGTATATCATATTTGTACTAAGATGTAATGTATGTATATGAACTGATACGAGACCTTAAGGGTGGTCTCTAACACGCTAAGGTGGAACTGAGGTGGTTACAAACTGATTCTGGGAAATTATGTGCCACGCGTCGTGACACAAACCCTTGCACGTGGCGACGGGTAGCATCCAGAATCGTGCCATCATTTTCTTCTTTTGCATCGCTATGCAAAGCTCTTCAGCGTCGCGATGCGACCTGGTTTTCCAGGATTCTGTTTTGCTTTTCCTAGTTCATCAAATGCACAAAACATCACATTACACTCCATAGCAACACTTTCATACTAAAAACCAATGTACAATACATCATATATCACTCCAATTCTCATACCCAAAACTACCATTACATAAACAATCAACTTTTAATCCATTTCATGCACTTCACCAAATTACACCTTAACTTAACAAATTGGGGTTTATCAACATTTCCATTGCCTAAAAACAAAAATCACACAATCATCATCATATCCATGCTCACAATCCAATACAAGTATCAAATCATCAAACTTAACATTTTAAAAATTTGGGTCATGCATTTCTTACCCCTTTCTTTTGATTTCCAATATCTCTCAAGTCTCTAATGGTTACCAAGCTCCTTCATTCTTTGTTTCTTTCTTACTTTTCCTTCTTTTTTTTTTTTTTTTTTTTTTTCTCTTCTCTTCTCCTACGTCTTTCCTTCTTCTTTTGTTTCCAAATTTGTGAATTTGTGAATAGTGCACCCCTTTTATAGTTGGCCTTAAAAAAAAAAGAAGAGTGTAGAAGTTTATGGATTTTACTAGAATGCTCTCGGTTACTATTCATCTGAATTTGTGATCTATATTTTTAGCCCATTTATGGTTTGAATTTGGAAAAATATTCAACGCAAAAGTTGCAGATCTCGATCTCACCTTTTCGGTGAAATAAAATTCATAAAAATTAGATTTTATATGAGAAAGTTATAGCGTAAATACCATGGGTTATCTGAAATGGAATATTGTAGAATTTTGCATCGAAGTTTCGAAGAATTTACCATCTATCTCCAAAGTCGTTCCATGAATGTATAAATATGTATGTATGTATATATATATATATACACACACATACTCGGACATAGTTTATATTACGTAACACTTGCTCCGCGATGGAACAATTCTACAGTGCAACAGTAGTAAAAAATATCGGTAATTACAAATACTCCCCCCTTAAATAGGAATCATCCTCGAATCCTTTTATACTTGGGTTATTATCATAGTTCTTAGGATCATAGGTTCCTTATAAGCTACCAGCTTAAATTGACTATATGCTCATTGCCTTAATCTCACCAACTGAAATACCACTTCCCGACGATCTTTCGTGTGCTTATCCTGCTGGAACTATAATGTGTCATCAGAGATTCCATTTGACTTAACAACGAAAATCTCTAACCGACTAAGTATTTTCCACTTATCTAATAGGCATTGATATTCTCTATCTTAAAACACATATACCCTACTTCCTATCGTGCTTGGGTAAGCTACTTGATAGTTCGTGGCTTTAGTGAATATCCCTTTAGGTTCTTTACTGGGAAGTATTACCTTGCCCTTGTTTCATAATATTTTCACTGGGTATTCTTATCTACCTTATCTCTGGACCTTTAGCCATGCTCAATATTCCTTATCTCCAAGAAATTTCTTTCTTTAGAATTTTAAGTATGTCCACTAATCATCTGACTTGATCAGTTTCTTATTAGCTGGTACCCTTGACTCATACTAAAAAAATACCGAAGTCTCCATACTTGTACTCAACACTCATTTTGCTCCACTTGTCCAACTTGATCTTAATATTATTCCCCATCACTTAACTAATTAACTCTCTATATTCTCCTTACTAGATTTCAACTAATTATGAATTCTCTCGTTAAGTTCTAACATCTCTGACTATTTAAGAGGGTTTTAGAATTCTTTAACCTACTGGTATTGTCTATCGATGACACTTATATTTAAAATATTGTTTCTGGATAGTTTCCCAATGATCCTTCTTAATTAACTAAAGATCAAGCTTATTGTATGCACCTTGGTGCCTAAACCACATTCATTGTTATTAACATCGATGCTGGCGATTTGGTCCTGCAAAAGTTCATACTCTTTCGTACCTTGCTTTCAAGGGTCATTACTCATATACTTGTCGATATTCCATAGCTTGAGAATTCAGTTTCTATGCCAATTACAGCTTCGCAATAAATTATCTCTTCGGTTCTGTACTATGATATGAATCTACCAAACAACCTATACCCGTAGCTAAAACCGTCCCAAACTCATTGTGGTTTGGTCAACTTAGACTAGGGCTGGGTACCTTATATGATTACCTGACCATAAATTACCTTGTTGTTACTTACTTTTATCTTTACTTATTAAGTATTCTCTCATACCATTGTTGTACCTTAACAGCTTCACTCCATAACTTTTTCTTAGTACTCTTTTCATCCTCTGCTTTTTTCTACTATCTACTGAGAACTTTCTTGTTCTATGTCTCTGCCTTCTTACATAAGGAATATCTTCTTTCCTTACATACTCATCATTTCATCAAACCTTGGTTCATTGGAATCTCGGTCATTACTTGTCTACTACTTTATTTCTGTACTACTTAATCTTAACATATTCTTTCTTGACTTTTTTACTTAGAACTATCTCTTACTTTTGTTTCGTCCTTAAACTACATCTGAAGGTCTTATATTTTTGGTCTTCCTTTACTATACTTTTACTTATTTCTGGGAATATCTTGAAGTAACCTTAAAGATCCGTTTATGTGATTGTTGTCTAACGAGGGTTGGGAGGGTGGGAACTTATCCTGAGGTCTTCCAATCATGGTGATCTAAATACACATATTGCTCATCTATGAGCCTAGAACTCTTGTGAATGTATATATCTGATATATTTCCTTACACTATGGTACTACTGCTAAAGGTGCTAGGTTTGCCTTCTCCAACTTTACTTCTGATCATTTTCAACTATCATAGACACTACCTCTTCTGCAAAATCCTTCTGGATTTATAGTCTCTAAAACCTTCCTCGTGCTGTATCTGCACTCCTTCCTATTTAGTCTCTATTATTAAATCTTCATAAGTCGTTACTTCCTCTCTCTGGGTGCCACTATAGTCTCTTTACTATTCTTCCTTAAGAATCTTGCTCTGCTACATATATTCCTTTCTTATCTCAGTTCCTTGAATTCCTTACACTTTTACTTTCCTAAAAACTCTATCAACCTCGATTATTTCAGACATCTTCTACTAAATATTTGGTTCAAGTATTATTATTATTATTATTATTATTATTTTACTTAATCTCTTTCTTCTTAATACCCTAAGAGTCTTTATAAATTGTTCACTATACTTCTGAGAATCGTTCTCCCTGGTCTCTACATACTTCTAGGTCTTTACTTCTTTAAGGGCTCCTTAATTCATCAGTGGCTTCCAAACTTAGCTCAACTTACTGTGGCATCATACTATTCTATCTCATGCTTTATATATATATATATATATCATTAGACTTATCAGTTTGGCTCACTAGCCATCTTGCAATTCACCAAATCTGTCAATTGCCATTCTTCAATGTTCATTCTCCTTACTAGGTACTAAGTTAAGCATATTCATTCCATAAGGATCTACAAATACGAACTTCTGCTTTACACTTAAGCTTGATGATGCTCTGGTTAGGTATTTATAGGTTTACTAAAGTTAAGGTTTCTAGAAGAAAGGTCATCATCTGTTCTGTAGGAACCTGGTCGACTACTTTCATATCCTGGGGCCACTCAACTATCATCAATTCTCTATACTACTATCTTCTCGTTATGTTAACTTTATACCTAAATATTCTGAATTTTCTTGTTACCTTTTTGCATTCTCCTTAATCACTTCCATATCCTAACTCTTAGTTCTAAGTTATGCTGCCAATACTAGTGGGGGCTTATTCTCTTGATTGCTACCTAGATTTCGACTCTCTGCTCTTGCTATAAGCTTTGACTTTGTCACTCTATTCTACTGTCCATACTGATACTCTTACACTCCAAAATGTCTCAAACCTCTCGAATTTATCCTTGTATACCTTCACAGATTCCTTCTAACTTAGGCTATTCTATAGGTTCTACTACATTTGGTCTATCTATGGACTCATACTAATCTAGCAAACCTCTCTCTCACTTGCCTTAATCTTTGACTCTATTGGGTTCGCTTCTTTATATCATCGAAGACTTCCTTAATCTTTTTTCTGAGTAACCTACCTTTCGAGGTCTTTACATTTCTTAAGATGAACTCTCATCGGCTCCCTACGATCATCTATATCTATGCTGGTAGGGACTAGGACAAACATAATATATCTCGATGAATTTTGATATCCTCGTTCTGGTACTCTATGTCCTGGTGGAGTCTATTTCTCATGTAAGGCATGTTTGAGCTAGATTCCATGAGGACATATTTCTTAACTAGTATCACTAAGTGGTGGTAGACTAGAAAGTTCAAGATCTTGTCTTCATCAGATTACTTAGAATAAGTTAACTATTCATTTATGTTTATGACCTTTATTTGCTTGCTTATGTGTCTGGGGCTGGATTTGGGGATCTGGGGTTCTCTAAGTCCATTTTGGCATCTATTGCCTGTCGGAACTTCCTAGACTAGCCTTGATCTCTCGCTTATTTTATGTTCCTATCTATATATGAAATACCTGAAGGCTATTAGATCATCTTGAAGGAAATTTTTTTAGGAAGGAAAAAATCTAACATCTTCTAGGCACTCTATTACTTACTCGGGCTTTTTCTATTCTTTCTCTACTATCCTGGGTGGGTATCCTTATACTTTCACTATCTTATTCAGTCTCTTTTCTTTTCTTTATTTCTAGCTGCTTACACTTCTATACATCATTTCTTACTTTCTTATAGCTTTCCTATCCTATTCTCTTTGGGTAACTTTCCTTAGAATCTTACTGTCTGGTTTCATAGCTCATTTATACTCATGGTAATAGATCATAATAACTTCAGGGAAAATTCTTAACGTGGATATATAATACAGTTGTTCTTGTAAGAGATACTATTCGAATAGGCTGGGAGGACTTACTAACCTGTCTAAAGAACTTTGAGGACTTACTCGATGATCAGATACTGGAGAGGTACTGCCTTACATACGAGTATCCCGGACATACTACGTATATAAAATCCCCAACACTCTATCCACTACAGTCACTGACTCCCTAGACCATGCTCTGATACCATCTTTGTAACATCCTCGATCTGAGAGATGTTATCGACAGGGGATAGACCGTACTAACCCCATATGCCTCCAACTTTCTAACCATAAACAGACACAAATGTTCTCTTCTTTAATTGATTATATTATATGTGGGACCATAGCCCAAACTCAAAATCATTACATACAAACTCTACATCTGAAATTGAAAACTCAATCACACACTTTTACCATGACTGCCTCAAAGTAAAAAACTAATACAAAACTTTTAATTGACTCTGACTAACTCACACTTTATCTCTGACCCGTACTGGTGGACTCCAACCCTAGTGGCTGCATCAGTATCCATCCTCTCGAGCTCGTCCTCTGAGAAAACCTGTAAAATAAGGACACTGAGAGAGGGTTAGATCGTTGTACGATCTAAGTGAGTGGACGAAAAATAAAAATGAAATACTGGTATCAAATCATTAGGTTTTAAAACCGAAGTTCCAGAAATAACTTTATATGAAATCAATTTACTGAAAACTTCATCTAAAATCTCTTTAATAAAACTTGCCTTTCTGGAAACTGCTTTTGAAGCTCTGGTTTCTGAAAACTACTTCTAAAACTGATTTCTGAAAACTGTGTTCTGAAAATCTGGTATCTGGTATATGAAATCTGATATTTTCTTTAAAAAAAACTTGACGTATGGGGGCGTTACGTATCACCGTCCCCCCATACGCCTAACTGGAGCCAGAAGTGTAAATCCATGACTTTGAGGCGTTACGTATCGCCGTCCCCCAATCCACAGAGCTAGAGTCAGTAGGGCTGATCCATGCTACTATCTGACCCTAAAACTAGGGTATATGGGCATGACCTATTACCGTTCCCTAGCCCTGAACTAGGATCTGGGGGCATTACTGTTGGACAATTATGACCCATAGCATCACTATTTGTACAGAACATGGTGTTGTTGTACAAATTAAGTATGTGACAAAGGAAATTGCTCTTTTATCATTTGTAATTGGATTACCGGGATATATAAATGATATAAGTCCATATGATTAGTTCCTGATTAATAAGATATGAGACAGTATTCACTACAAAAAAAGGGTCTTTAGTGTCGACATTTTTCGACGCTAAAGTACAAATTTTTGACGCTAAAGGTTATTAGCGTCGAAAATTTTCGACGCTAATTTTCGACGTTAAAACTTGGACGAGAAAGATAATTAGCGTCGAAATAAAAAATTACAAAATATAAAATGATATTTTTATTGATATAAAACTAAAATTACAAAATTTATCACAACAAAAAAATATAAAATGATAAAATACAATGATAAAATACAATTTTCCATCTTCACTTTCATTTTCTTCATTATCATCATTTTCACCATTTCTTCATCTTCATATTCCCCTACAAAAATAAATAAATAAATATTAGATGTGAATATAAAATAAAAAACAAAACAAACAAACAAAACATTTAAGGAAAAATAAATTTAGAGAGGAAATAAGAGTATGAGAGAAAGCAAGTGATAATAGAAGAAATGAAAGAGCAAATGAATTTATAGGCAAAAAAAAAAAACCTTTAGCGACGAAAAGGATTTCGTCGCTAAGAATCCTCAAATAGCGGGAATTTTTCAGCCAAAATTTTGATCTTTAGCGTCAAAATATTTGACTTTTAGCGTCGAATATTCGTCGCTAAATGTCAAAATTTAAATTTAAATTTATTAGGCGGTAAATTCAAATTTTTTAAGGGGAAATTCGAAAATTTTAAAATTAACCTTTAGCGTCGAATTTAGATTCGACGCTAAATGTTCAACCTTTAGCGTCGAAATTTAGTCGCTAAATGTCAAAATTTAAATTTGAATTTATTAGTCGATAAATTCAAATTTTTTAAGGGGGAATTCGAAAAATTAAAATTAAACTTTAGCGTCGAAATATTATTTAGACGCTAAAGGTTGAACCTTTAGCGTCCAAATAATATTTCGACGCTAAAGGTTCATCCTTTAGCGTCTAAATAATATTTTGTCGCTAAATGATGGAACATTTAGCGTCGAAATAGAAATTCGACGCGAAATCATCAATCCTTTGGCGTCAAATAATTATTTCGACACTAAAAGAAAAACCTTTAGCGACGAATCTAATTTCGACGCTAAATAGTTTATTGACGTCGAAAAAAATTTCGACGCTAAATGTTTGGACGCTAAAGGTCTATTTTGTTGTAGTGATTAATCCACTAAGGTTAATCATTAAAATATCCCTAGTCGTAGTATTATCAAGACTGGACATCGATAATATGGAATAGACTAGTATTGCACTAGTGCGTGTTGTGGGAGCATAACGACATAGTTCTCATATATTTAAGTATTGGATACTTATGCAAGTGTGATATGAGGTTGTGTTTACCGATGGTACGGAAAAAGCTTCGCTCTGGATAGACCCTTCCGAATTCCATTGGTAGTATGACTATGTGTCTATGGAAGTCCGAATCAGGGTAGGTGGTATCTGGTCTTAACCTGAGACTTGCATCGCTAATACTTGCGACAATCAATATACTTTGGTTTTGGTCGTCCAGGGCTTTAACAGGTTCTGTGTACGCCTCTTCTGGGTATATTGAGAATCGAAGTGTATTGGGTGTGATGTCAAGATGAAAGTATCACTTCAGTCATATGGAGATGATGATCACGCAGGATACGGAACTAGTACTCTTTATTACTGCAGTCATCAGGATAATATGACTAGGTCATGATTATCCAATTATAGAGACTAGTTACCAGAGATCCGATATATGCTTCGTACGGGGCAGACACAATTCCAGCCCCAGGCCTTGCATGTGACATCCGATACTGGATCGCAATACACAATACTATGTATACTACACCTGACACAGATTACATATTCCTTAAAAGAATATTTCTGGAGAATTGGGTAGGCACGCTGCTTTGCTAGAAGCCAACCATGTCTTGTAAATCGGTAAGAACGTGGTACTGGGTACGCACGTATTCGGATACTCCGATGACCGGATTTACTGCCAACATATCCAGGGATCTCATTGGTCGCTTCCCGAAGATTCACCGATGACGTATGACTCGCACATAATTAATCTGGGATTAATTATCAGAGAGAGAAAAATTAATCTAGGATTAATTGCGGAGAGATTTTGTCTGGGATAAAATTCTATTTATAGAGAGAGATCGATTAATTCGGAATTAATCGATAAAATAATATATTCCATATATTAAACGAAATTAGATTTCGACGCGGAATTAAAATTAGATTTTAATTCGGGCGAACGAATTAATTTAGAATTAATTCGCTAGCGACGTGAATAGTAATTTTGCTAGGCATAATTATTTAATTAAATTTGATTTAGTTACGTCGCAACGTAAAGTTCGTTAATTCGGAATTAACGAACCCGAGCCTGGAATGTGTTTGCGGGCCCACTCAAATTTTGAATTAAAGTGTGGCCCACAAGTCACATCGCTAGTCACTTTAGTGATGGAAGTCAAGTCACCCTTTTGTGATTGACATCCAGTCACTATTCATGATGGGAGTGGTTGGAAGCCTTAATTGTTTTTTTCCCTCCAATTTGCTTTATTCTTTTGGAAAGGATATACCAAATTTTGGCTTTGTTTTTTCATAAGTGTATTTGCTTTTAAAAAACAAAAGCACAAGTCTTGCACTCTCTCTCTCCCTCACGGCATTGTGCAAAATTTTCTCTCCCAAATATTTTCTTCTTTGGCCGAAAAGATCAAAGGAAGAGGAGGTGATTTTTGTGGCAAAAATTTCCATAGCTAGCACTTAAAGAGATCATTCAAAGGTGATAGGGAAACTACTCCCATGAGTTTGGAACTCATTCAACAAGCTTGGAAGCTCAACAAACAACAAAGACAAGGGCTTGGCCGAAACTCAAGGAGCAAATTTTTGTTGTCTTCACATCCACTTAGCCGATCAAAGTGAGTATTTCCTCCATCTTACTTTGCGTATTCACATATTTCATTGCTTAATTTTATCTTGGTTTGACCTAGAAAACCCAATAATGGTATCAGAGCGGTTATTAAAGCATGATTAATTGTGTAAATTGGTATTTTGGAAATGTTGATTTAAATAATTAATTATGGTTAATACACTTTAATTGATTAAATTATGATATTTGTAATATTGGAATTTAATTAGTTGGGATTAATTTGGAATTGGGCTAAAAATGTTGTATTTGGGCTTAATGGGCTTAGTTGGGCCAAGTTTGGTTTAGGATAATTGGTTGGATCCAATTGGACCTAAAACCATTTCCATAAAGTCCAAATATGATTAAATGGGCCTTTAAAATTTTAATTGGGCCTAAATTGATTTTTGGCAAAGGGTGATTCCTTATTGGGCTTTGGTTGTTGGACAATTATGACCCATAGCGTCACTATTTGTACAGATCATAGTGTTGTTGTACAAATTAACTATGTGACAAAGGAGATTGCACTCTTATCATTTATGATTAGATCACCTAGATATATAAATGATAGGAGGTCCCTATGATTTGTTCCTAGATTGAGAATGATATGAGACAGTATCAGTCTATGAAGGATAAATCATTAAATATCCCTAGTCAGAGTATTATCGAGATTGGACATCGATAAATACGTAAAAGACTAGTATTACACTTGTGCGCGTTGTGAGGGAATAACGACATAGTTCTCATATATTAGGGTATAGGATACTCATGCAAGTGTAATAGGAGGTTGTGTTTTACTGATGGTACGGGAAACAGCTTCGCTCTGGATAGACCCCCTCGAAATTCCATTGGTAGTATGACTAAGTGTCTATGGAAGTCCGAAATCAGGGTAGGTGTATTTGGTCTTAACCTGTTTCTTTGTACGCCTCTTCTGGGTATATCGAGAATCGTAGTGTGTTGGGTGTGATGTCAAGACGGAAGTGTCACTCCAGTCATATGGAGTTGATGATCGCGCAAGGATACAGAGCTAGTTCTCTAAAAAGGTTGCAACCGTCGGGATAATATCACTTGGTCATGATTATCCGATATTAAAGAGACTAGTTGCTCGTCATCCGATATATGCTTCGTATGGGGCAGACACTGTACCAGCCCCAGGCCTTGCATGTGATCATCCGATACTGGATCGACATACACAATACTACGTATACTACACCTGATATAGATCCTTTATTCTTATAAGGATATTTCTGGAGAATTGGGTAGACATGGTGCTTTGCTAGAAGCCAACCTTGCCTTGTAAATCGGTATAAACGTAGTACTAGGTACTTACGTGTTCGGATAGTCCGACGACCGAATTTACTGCCAACATATCCGAGGATCTCATGGGTCGCTTCCCAAAAATTCACCGATGACGTATGACTCGCACTTTTAATTAATCTGGGATTAATAAGATGAGAGAGAAAAATAATCTGGGATTAATTGCGGAGATATTTTATCTGGGATAAAATATCATTTAAAGAGAGAACAATTAATTTGGAATTAATCGATTAATTAATATATTCGATATATTAAACGAAATTGGATTTCGACTCGGAATTAAAATTAGATTTTAATTCGGGCGAACGAGTTAATTTAGAATTAATTCGTTAGCGATGTGAATAGTGATTTCGCTAGGCATAATCATTTAATTACGTCGCAACGGAAAAATTGTTAATTAGGAATTAGCGAACCCGAGCCCAAGATTATTTGTGAGCGCATTCGCATTTCGAATTCCAGTGCGGCACGCAAGTCAAATCAAGCGTCAAATCATTAGTCACATCAACCGTCAAATCAAATGTCACTTTGAGTGATGTGACAAGTTGTCACTTGATTGAGTGATGTGAGTTGATGTGAATAGTGATGGAATTGGTTGGCAATTATGGCTTGACTTTTTGTATTTGCTAAATCAATTATTTGATTTTTTGAAAATGGAATATTGTGTATAAGATACACAAAATGATAAACAAATACATAACTTCCATCTCTCTCTTCACACACACGGTTTGGAGCCAAGAAATTCCATCTCTCTCTCACGCCATTTCTTCTTCTGTTTTACTGGGCAGAACCGAAAATGAAGGGAAGCTAAGTGTGATTTTGTTGCAAAATCAAGAGTGCTAGCACACTCCGGGATCATGCGAAGGTGATAGGGAAGTCCACCCATGAGCCGGGAATCGTTTGACGAAGCTTGGAGCTTGGATTCTTGAAGACTCAAAGCCGAATCTTGGAGAGGAAAGCAGTGAACTGCCGAGCAGTCCAGTGGGCAGAAAAAGGAAATTTTTTTTGCCTCTCGCGTCGCTCAACCGATCGATGTGAGTATTCCGCAACTCCTCTTTGTATTCACTTATGTTTCATGCTTGTTTATTTATCCTTAGGACCTTAGCAAACTCCAACAATGGTATCAGAGCAAGGAAAATCATGAAATTTTTTTAGGGCTTAAAATTGGATAAAATGTTTTTGAGCATGATTTGAATGAATTGGATGTTTGAATATGCTTATAACATGTTTAATTGAAGTTTGATTGGATCAATTTCAAGAAATTGTGATTGGATCATTTTTTCCCCAATTGGTTGGCTTGGCTGAATGTGATGCCCTATTTTGATGTCTTGGAATTTTGTTTTTTGATTCATTGGATGACTTGAAAACAATTGGGGATGTTGATTTAATGTTGATTTGGATTTAATTGGATTGGGTTTAGAATTGGACATGAAAATCCCATTTGGCTGAGACTTTGTGTAGCATGAATGGGTTTGATTTTTTGTTAAATTGTGTTGGACATGATTTAATGATGATAAGCATGATTAATTAGGCTAATTTGATGTTTTGGAAATATTGATTTGGGTAATTAATTATGTTATGCACTTTGTTTAATTAAATACGACTAATGAACCTTTTAAGTTTAATTGGGCCTAAATTGATTTCTGGGCTTATGGGGTAACTCCCAGATTGGATTTTGGTTATTCGGTTTGACCCGAGTTGACCAAAAGTCCACGCCTTAAGAAGTTAATTAAAAGCTCATTGGACTTTAATTAAATTAACGTTGGACGTTATACGGGCTTTGAGACCCGTAACGATTAAATTTGGAATTTAAGTCGTAAAGGTTTATTAATAAAGTGTAGTATTTAATTTGGAATTAAATGGCGAATTAGTATTAAATACAAATTGAATTGGATTTAATTGTGTAGTTTAATTTAATTCGAGAATTCGTACTTTGAGTACTTATTCGCAAAACGAGTTTGACTCGAACAAAATCAAATCGTTGTTTGAGCATTGGATGATCACTAATTATCAGATTAATTAATTTGATTAGATTGATTGATAACATGCTTGTGTGAATACATGGTTGCGATGCATGAATAATGTATATCGGATAGATATTAGATGGGTGGGACAATTTTAGAAACTGTTGTAATAAATTTGATTTATTAATTGGACCTGCGTGTTCAGCCTTATACCTCCATATTCTTTGTATTCTCTTCTCACTTATTCCCCTCAATGTAAATGAGGTTTCTTTAGAAGTGTAATGTAACGGGTAGAAGTAATACATGTGCTAGCGGGAGAGAGAAAGAGAGAGATTTGATCTAGGATCATTGTGTAAAGTATTCATCCGCATATCATTATTATTTTATCATATGCGCTTTATTATGTGTTTAGAATGCATGTTTAAGGGTGCGCTTCATATTCGCCTGGAGTTCGCTCCCAGAAATATAGCCATCCCTACCCCCTCACGTCAATCCCACGAGCCTCTTATCCATTCCCATTCTTATTCGATCACGGCGGGGGGGCAAGTCAAAATAGCAAAACTCACAACTCCTATTGGGTTTAGGGATAATCAGGCTCGAACTGATGACTTCCACCACGTCAAGGTGACACTCTACCGCTGAGTTATATCCCTGTATGATGATGAGACCTTAACAAAGATAATAAATTGGTTGCCAATTTGCACGTGAAAAACCCTCACAAATATTAAGCTTTTTTCCTTCCATTGAGTGATTCTCACTCAAGATCCGAGACTGGCATTGGCTTGTTGGCCAAAGTCAAGGCCTTTGTCCATCGAGGATGTGTTTGAATCACAAGAGCTTTGTTCCATATTGGTGTCTTGTCCGAGTTGTGGTTTGTTGGCCAAAGTCAAGACCACTTCTTGTCCATCGACATTGATTACGAAGCTTTCCATGGTCAATGGGTCGCGCTTAACTAGGATCACTAAGTTTGTTGTGCCAAAGCCAAGGCTTAGTTGATTCAGAGGAAAAAGGTTAGGTAATACATTGGATGTATTGGCATATATAAGATATATGTTTCGGACTTGGATGTCCCCCTACCGGATCTAGGAATTGGATTGGATCCAATCGATCTTAGAGATCTACCTAGTTAATTATCATACAATTTGTTGGCCAAAGTCAAGATTGTGTGATATTTAACGGGAACCTAGCCCGCTAGGAAACACGGTTTCCCGAGTACTCTACAGAGGGTTAGAGGCTCGCCGAAAAATAGTGGGAGGGAAGAATTGAATTTGCAATATTCGTTTAATTAATTGTCATACGCGCTCAATCAAATATCATTCGTTAAATAAATTAAATGTTAGTTGGACTAATATTTAAATTGTTGTTTTTAATAAATAGTTGGACTATATTCAAACTGTTATTTATAGTTGATTTTATAATTGGATTATAGTAATCAATATAATTGATTTTAATCTATTAAATTATAGTTGATTAAATAGTTGGACTATTGTAATCATTATAATAAATAGTACCTAAATCGTTGATTAAATAGTTGGACTATTAGAATCAAGATAAAATTGAAAGATTGACATTTAAAACATAATCCTAGGGAAAATGTATTTAAATGGTTTAATTTTCAAATTGGGAATTATTTCAGGATGGTCCTGGAAAAACTAATAAGTTACTTTATTTGATAAAATAACACATTAGGCCTAAGCCCGAAGTTAAGCAAATAGTAGAGCATAATCTTTGGAAGATTTATGTGATGATAACTTTAGTGTTTAATCCATTAAGCTTGTCGCAGTAGACTCCTTAATTTCTTAATCAGAACTAAGGATTAGATCCTTAAAGTATGATAATGAAATTGAAAGATCTTCATAAATCTATGCTTAGATTTTAGAAGTACTAATATTGCAATAAATAACTCTTGGAGAGTTAATGACTATTCTCTAGGTTGATAAAGTCAAACTTTGCAATTAGGCAAGTAGCGCAAGGCGCACCTTACTTCGATATTCTAGAAACCTAAGGCTTGGCCAAAGGCTTCTGGAATATGGAAAAGGGCAAAGGTAAAATCATTATAATCTTCTGGGAAGATAAAGGACATATCCCAAAATGTCTGCCTAAATGTGGCAAACGGGATTGCGGAAGCGTGACTGCCGTTTGGACAAAGTAGAAATGAAGGAATTGAAGACGAGCAAGGCTCTGACTTCAAATATGTTTGTCATAATTATGTTCACTACTAGTATTAAAATTAGATTTTAGATACTTAGTGTGGTACATAAATATATACTGATGTTCAGAATCTGCTATGAGCAGGATACTGACATCAATTGAGATTAATATGTGGATTGGAAACGGGACTGTAACATCCCATATTTTAGGAACTGTTCTAGAAGATTCCCAAACTGATGTTATAGTCTCGGAGCATGATGATAATGGAGAATAAGAGTTCAACCGATGTTATATGGGTTGGAATAGTAGATTATGAATTTTCGTCGCGTTGGAGAACGCGAGGGATCAAAGGTTAGTTACGCGATTTTTGTAAAACGCGTAAATTTTTCGGTTTCGGTAACAGAATTTGCAAACGAACTCCGATCTAGTTGGGTCTTGAACCATTGCACTTGTTTTCCGAGACGAACAACTTTCGTGTTGAGCACCTTTTGAGAATCGTGTCAGAAGGGCTCCGAAAATGCGATATTCCAGAAGGTACTATGAGAGGGGCTAAACTGCAATTATGCGGGGACCTTTTTGATATTTTCCAGGAAAGTATATAAAGGCTTAAGGTTTTGGGAAATAGCAAATATGGCAAACCTTTCTCTCTTCCTCCACCCGCACCCCGATCGCCCTTGGACGTGAAGCTCTCACCGGCGGCAACTCCGGCCACTTCAGGCCGACGCACCGGTGCCGATCCAACCCCCAGTGACGGCGAGCAAGTTGGTGGCGAGCGGTGGCAGTAAAAACGCTGGCAATGGCGACGGCGAGGGGAGATTTAGTCGGGATGTTACAAAGTTGGTATCAGAGCATGGTTTAAGAGTCAGAGTCAGTAGCATGGTCTAGAAGTCAGTGACTGCAACTGTGGGGATCCGGCTGTCAGATATTGTCTTCAGTTTGATAAAGACCACGTAGGTCTTTGTATGTATCTTCTATGATTGTTTGATATGATTTGATTCTATTATTCAGTGTTTTGTTTGCTTGAATTTGAGTCCATGGGTGACTCGATTGATGTGCGTGGTTTAGTTATCTCCGTATGGTAGGAGATTAAGTTGGGTTAGTACTTTTACGCCCTTTTAATCAGAGAATTAGTAAGAATGAGATAGTACCAGTATAGGGCCCTTGTGAGGCCAGAGGACTCGAGACCAGAACCAGAGTAGTACAGCTAGAGAAAAAGAACCAGATCGGTATAGTTAGAGTTGAGAATCAGATCAGTATAGTCAGTTTAAAGCCGTAGATGTGCCATTATGGATTCTAGTTTATAGATAGCGGTTAGTTCATAGTTGAGACAGAGAAATGATATCAGTGGAGTTTAGAGTAAGGTAGTTTCCGCACGATTGACCGGGTTTGAATCAACAGTAATAGGGATGGAGAAATTTCGAGGACAAAATTTTTATAAGGAGGGGTGAATGTAACATCCCAGATTTTCAGAACTGTTCTAGAAGATTCCCGGACTGATGTTATAGTCTCGGAGCATGATGATAATGGAGAATAAGAGTTCAACCGATGTTATATGGGTTGGAATAGTAGATTATGAATTTTCGTCGCGTTGGAGAACGCGAGGGATCAAAGGTTAGTTACGCGATTTTTGTAAAACGCGTAAAGTTTTCGGTTTCGGTAACAGAATTTGCAAACGAACTCCGATCGAGTTGGTTCTTGAACCATTGCACTTGTTTTTCCGAGACGAACAACTTTCGTGTTGAGCACCTTTTGAGAATCGTGTCAGAAGGGCTCCGAAAATGCGATATTCCAGAATGTTCTATGAGAGGGGCTAAACTGTAATTATACGGGGGCCTTTTTGATATTTTCCAGGAAAGTATATAAAGCCTTAAGGTTTTGGGAAATAGCAAATATGGCAAACCTTTCTCTCTTCCTCCACCCGCACTCCGAACGTCCTTGGACGTGAAGCTCTCGCCGGCGGCAACTCTGGCCACTTCAGGCCGGCGCACCAGTGCCGATCCAACCCCCAGTGACGGCAAGCAAGTTGGTGGCGAGCGGTGGCCGTAAAAACGCCGGCAACGGCAAAGGTGAGGGGAGATTTAGGCGGGATGTTACAGGGATGAAAGTCACTGTTTCAACCGTAGATACCTAAGTTTAGGAACTACCATTCGGGTGTGTACTTAATTTTGGAAACTGTTATAATGTAACTAGTTTTGACTAGAAACATTATCTCTATATCAGTGTTTAACCCGCTGTGGGTGAACCTTTATATCCTAGAACACTAAAGTGTTTTATTATATAAAGATGATATTGAGATAAACACATTAGATGTGAATAACATAATTTATGTTTTGAATATAAATAAATCTCAAATGTATTACATGACAAACAAATAGCTCAAACTGATTTGATCAGAAGAAACTTAATCGTGGCATTGTTGTCTGGGACACAATCAAACAAGAATCGTATATCCACACTTTTAAAGAGTGGGTACTAGGACTGATTTGATTCTATTCAAATAAAGTCTACGAATCTAGTTTATTGGGCAAAGTGCCTAAAACACTATTTACTAGGTAAAAGTGTAAATGCCACTGATCTGTTAGCCCTAGTTCATAGTGAAGCAAGTGGGCCCATATCTAGCTAGGCTAGAGGTGGATATGAATATTTCGTGACCTTTACGGATATGGCATCGCGTTATGGTTATGTGTTTCTTTTGAAACACAAGTCGAAACTTTTATAGTTTCGACGCGAAATAGACAAACAGATCGGCTAAAGTATTAAACTGTCACGATAAGACCGTAATGGAAAATACTTAAGCAATAAGTTTCTAATATATTTGAAAGAGTATAGTATTCTTTCAATGAGGACTCCTCCCGGAACACGTCAGTTTGACGGTGTGTCCGAACTGATAAACCAAATTTTGTTGGACATGATAAGGTTAATCATGAGTCGCTCTGAGCTACCATTTCCTTTAACGGATACGCAAAAACAGTGCAGAACTTATTTAGAATAAGGTTCCATAAAAGTCTGTTTGACAGATATCATATTAGATATGAACGAAAAAGAAACCGGGTTTCTCATTCCTGAATATTTGGGAATGCTAGGCATATGTTTGGATGATACCAAACTAAAACCCAAATTGGATAAGTGCCAATTTTAGGCTATCATAGGGATACCAAAGTATAGTACTTATACATCTCACAAGAGAACAATTAGATTGTTGCTCGCCATGCGGTTTTCCTAAGAGGAATACCGATATGCAGTGGTAAGTGGGAGGATAGTATAACTCGATGAAAATCGGAGTAATACTGTTCCAGGCACTGAATCTTAATGGAACATAAATAGTTCATCAAGGATGAAACTATATCATTAATCTTCGAATACACAAGAATCACGTAGTTCGGAGAGAGTCAGAAAACAACCTGAGGTATGGGTTTATGATCTCACCTCATAAAGATGTCTATCTTATTGAGGTATACCAACTGACTACGTATGAGGAAGTGATACAAGGTATCGACTCCCTATTATGACAAAGTGTCATGAGTCCGAAATGGATTCCATGTATATCAACCAAGTTTGGATACTAGTTGATGTACCATAAGGCATTGTGCCTGTTGGTACTATATAAGTCTTCAAGGAAGACATAATGGATGGCAACATACCAACGTACTAAGCTGGGCTTGTAGCGGAAAGGTATCTTTATCAACATTGTGTTGGTTACGATTCAAACTTTTACCTGTTTCCATGGTAAATCCATTTGGATAATGCTTGCTAAAGCTGCATGTTTCATGTATGAAATATGTCAGCTGAACGGGAAAATCGCTTTCCTGAAAAGGAAACCTTTTGGAGGATGTTTACAACATCCTGTCGATTTTGTCGTACCATAACTAGCAAACAAGGTTTGCGGATTATTCGATCCATGTTTGGATTGAAGCAAGCATAGAGTTCTTGGAATTATTGTTTTGATGTAATATAATGGAATATGGTTTAATTCAAAACGAAAAACGATTCTTGTGTATATAAGAGGGTTAGTGGGAGCGCACTGACAGTGGCTATCCTATATAAAATAATGATAATATGTCATTTCTTGAAATGATATTCCCATAATAACAATCGACGAAAGCTTGGCTTTCGATAAAACTCTCCGAGAAATCGTACATTGAAAAATGTACGCGACCTGGTGTCTCATCGCTTTGAGCATATGGATTCACAAACAGGCCAATCCAAGTGATAGCCACTGGATTGATGTTAAGAACATCCGTTAGTATCTTAGAGAACTAATGATGCTGTCTTAGTCTATGTAGAAAGGAGAACTTGAAGTGACTGGGATCACTGTAGCAAGTTTCCTAAACAGATTAGACGACTAAAAGTCACAAAAGGTACTATACAGTTTGAATAACGGTACAGTGAGCTGGAAATCTTCCAAGCAAGATATTGTTTCCGAATAAACAACAAATGCGGGTTATTGCTGCATCTGAGGCAGCAATAGAAGCTTTCTTGGTCGATAAATAAATCTAATTAGATTAGATATAGTTCTGTTAGCAGCTGAGCTAGGCGTCAGCACATGCTAAATAATTAATGTTCTCATCAACGATCCAGATACATACTTCGATATTCATCTGATTCGTTTGGATCATACATCGTGGCGATGTGATGATCGAATAAATCGCATCAGACGATAATCATGCAAATCCGCTGACGAAAGACTTTCTCAACAGTTTGAGCCAACCGTAAATAGTTCGGGTGTCAGACACTCGAGTGACTGGCTATAGGCCAAGTGGGAGATTGTTGGACAATTATGACCCATAGCTTCATTATTTGTACAGATCATGGTGTTGTTGTACAAATTAACTATGTGAGAAAGGAGATTGCACTCTTATCATTTGTGATTAGATCACATAGATATATAAATGATAGGAGGTCCCTATGATTTGTTCCTGGATTGAGAATGATATGAGACAGTATCAGTCCACGAAGGATAAATCATTAAATATCCCTAGTCAGAGTATTATCGAGATTGGACATCGATTAATATGTAAAAGACTTGTATTACACTTATGCGCGTTGTGAGGGCATAACGGCATAGTTCTCATATATTTGGGTATAGGATACTCATGCAAGTGTAATAGGAGGTTGTGTTTTATGGATGGTACGGGAAACAGCTTCGCTCTGGATAGACCCCCTCAGAATTCCATTGGTAGTATGACTAAGTGTCTATGGAAGTCCGAAATCAGGGTAGGTGTATTTGGTCCTAACTTGTGACTTGCACCGCTAATACTTACGACAATCAATATACTTTGGTTTTGGTCGTCCAGGGCTTTAACCGGTTTCTGTGTACGCCTCTTCTGGGTATATCGAGAATCATAGTGTGTTGGGTGTGATGTCAAGACGGAAGTGTCACTCCAGTCATATGGAGTTGATGATCGCGCAGGGATACAGAACTGGTTCTCTAAAAAGGTTGCAACCATCGGGATAATATCATTTGGTCATGATTATCCGATATTAAAGAGACTAGTTGCACGTCATCCGATATATGCTTCGTACGGGGCAGACACTGTACCAGCCCCAGGCCTTGCATGTGATCATCCGATACTGGATCGACATACACAATACTACGTATACTACGCCTGATATAGATCTTTTATTCCTGTAAGGATATTTCTGGAGAATTGGGTACACATGGTGTTTTGCTAGAAGCCAACCTTGTCTTGTAAATCGGTATAAACGTAGTACTAGGTACTTACGTGTTCGGATAGTCCGACGACCGAATTTACTGCCAACATATCCGGGGATCTCATTGGTCGCTTCCCAAAGATTCACCGATGACGTATGACTCGCACTTTTAATTAATCTGGGATTAATAAGATGAGAGAGAAAATTAATCTGGGATTAATTGCAGAGATATTTTATCTAGGTTAAAATATCATTTAAAGAGAGAACGATTAATTAATATATTCGATATATTAAACGAAATTGGATTTCGACGCGGAATTAAAATTAGATTTTAATTCGGGCGAACGAGTTAATTTAGAATTAATTCGTTAGCGATGTGAATAGTGATTTCGCTAGGCATAATAATTTAATTACGTCACAACGGAAAAATCATTAATTTGGAATTAGCGAACCCGAGCCCGAGATTGTTTACGAGCGCATTTGCATTTCGAATTCCAGTGCGGCACGCAAGTCAAATCAAGCGTCAAATCATTAGTCACATCAACCGTCAAATCAAATGTCACTTTGAGTGATGTGACAAGTTGTCACTTGATTGAGTGATGTGAGTTGATGTGAATAGTTATGGAACTGGTTAGCAATTATGGCTTGACTTTTTGTATTTGCTTAATCAATTATTTGATTTTTTGAAAATGGAATATTGTGTATTAGATACACAAAATGATAAACAAATACATAACTTCCATCTCTCTCTTCACACACACGGTTTGGAGCCAAGAAATTCCATCTCTCTCTCACGCCATTTCTTCTTCTGTTTTGCTGGGCAGAACCGAAAATGAAGGGAAGCTAAGTGTGATTTTGTTGTAAAATCAAGAGTGCTAGCACACTCCGGGATCATGCGAATGTGATAGGGATGTCCACCCATGAGCCGGGAATCGTTTGACGAAGCTTGGAGCTTGGATTCTTGAAGACTCAAAGCCGAATCTTGGAGAGGAAAGCAGTGAACTGCCGAGCAGTCCAGTGGGCAGAAAAATGAAATTTTTGTTGCCTCCCGCGTCGCTCAACCGATCGATGTGAGTATTCCGCAACTCCTTGTTGTATTCACTTATATTTCATGCTTGTTTATTGATCTTTGGAACCTTAGCAAACTCCAACATTGGTTGCCAAAGTCCATGCCTTATGAATTAATTAAAAGCCCATTGGACTTTAATTAAATTGACATTGGATGTTAATTGGGCTTTGAGACCCATTAAGATTAGATTAGAATCTAAGTCGTAAAGGCACATTAAAAAGTGTAATTATTTAATTTGGAATTAAATATAGAATTAGTATTGAATACAAATTAAATTGGATTTAATATTGTTGTTTGATATAATTCAAGAATTCGTACTTTGAGTACTTATTCTTAAACGAGTTGGACTCACGCAAATCAAATCGTTGTTTGAACATTGAATGGTCATTAATTAAAGATTAATTAATTGGATTAGATTGATTGATAACATGCTTTGTGTGAATACATGGATGTGATGTATGAATAATGTATATCAGATGGATATTAGATGGGTGAGGGTAATTTTGGAAATTGTTGTAATAAATTTAGAATTTATTTAATTGGACCTGCGTGTCCAGCCTATTACCTCTTGATTCTTTGTATTTCTCTTCTCACCTATTCCCCTCAATGTAAATGAGGTTTCTTTAGAAGTGTTATGTAATTGGGTAGAAGTAAGATTTGTGCTAGCATGAGAGAGGAAATGGAGAGATTTGTTTTAGGAACAAAATGTTTTAAATATCCATCCACATATCATTATTAATTTATTTATCGCGCCTTATTATGCTTTTAGAATGCATGCTTAAGGGTGTATGATGAGACCTAATCAAAGATAATTAATTGGTTGCCAATTACGCGAAAAACCCTCAACAAATATTAAGCGATTTCCTTCCATTGAATAATTCTCTCTCAAGATCCAAGATTGGCACTGGTTTGTTGGCCAAAGTCAAGACCTTTGTCCATCGCGGATGTGTTTGAATCATGAAATTTTTGTTCCATATCGCATGTCTTGTCCAAGTTGTGATTTGTTGGCCAAAGTCAAGATCACTTCTTGTCCATCGACATCGATTACGAAACTTTCCAAGGTAAATGGGTCACGCTTAACTGGAATCATTAAGCTTGTTGTGCCAAAGCCAAGGGTTAGTTGATTCAGATGAAAAAGGTTAGGGAATATATTGGATATATTGGCATATATTGGATATATGTTTCGGAATTGGATGCCCACCTACTGGATCTAAGAATTGGATGAGATCTAATTGATCTTAGAGATGTACCTAGTTAAATATCATACAGCTTGTTGGCCAAAGTCAAGGTTGTGTATTATTTAACGGGATCCTAGCCCACTAGGAAACTAGGTTTCCCGAGTACTCAACAGAGGGTTAGAGGCTCGCTGAAAAATAGTGGGAGGTAAGTATTAAATTTGCAATTTCGTTTCGATACTTACCAATATGCGCTCATTTCATTTTTTCATCATTATTTAAATATATATTAGTTGGACTAATATTTAATCGTTGTTTTAATTTAACAGTTGGACTGTATTCAAACTACTTCATTTATAGTTGATTATATAATTGGATTATAGTAATCAATATATTTGAATTTAACTAATCAAATTATAGTTGATTATATAGTTAGACTATAGTAATCATTATATTCAATAGTACCCGAAATCATTGATTGGATAGTTGGACTATTGGAATCAAGATAACTGAAAGATTAGCGTTTAGAACATAATCTTGGGGAAAATGTCTTTAAGCAGCTTCAATTTTCAAATTGGGAATAATACCTCAGGATAGTCCTAGGAACTGAGGAGTTACTTTATTTGATAGAGAAACATCTTGGGCCTAAGCCCGGAGTTGAGCAAATAGTAGAACATGATCTTTGGAAGATTCATGTAATGATAACTTTAGTGCTCAATCCATTATGCCTACCGCAATGACTCTTTAATTCCGTCATCAATATTAAAGATTAGATCCTTGTACCATGATGATGAAATTAAAGATCTTCATAGATCTATTCTTAGATCTTAGAAGTACTAATTGCAAAAGAAGCTCTTTCGCTCATGTATGTCAGATGGTACATCTGTCGAGCACTAGGTGTCGCAGATGATTGCTGATATCGAGCAGCTAGGTTAGTTGGGCATTACCTACGTGGCGAGACTACCAAAGATTTGATCTTATAGTCTCTACCCGAAAGCTGGGGCAGGTTCATTTAGAACGAAAGTAAACTCTTGGAGATTTGATGGCTATGCTCAAAGAGGCAGAGCCAGAGCTTCTAAAAAGGGGCAAAGGCAAAATCGTCAAAGTCTTCTAGGAAGACAATGGACATATCCCAAGATGTCTGCCTAAACTGTGGAAAACGGGGTCACTAGATGTGTGACTGCCGTATGGACAAGGCAAACGTGAAGGAATAGAAGACGGGCAAGGCTCCAACTTCAATTATGTTTGTCATAAACATGTTCACTATTAGTTTCAAAATTGGATTTTTGATACTAGATGTGGTACATAAATATGTACCGATGTGCAGATTCTGCTGATTAGCAGGAGACTGACTTCAGATGAGATTGACCTGCGAGTCGAAAACGGGACGTGAGTCGCTGTTTTAACCATAGAAACCTAAGTTTAGGAACTACCCTTCGGGTATGTACTTAAATTAGGAAACTGTTATAATGTACCTAGTTTGACTAGAAACATTATCTTTATATCTAAGTTTAACCCGTTGCGGGTATACCTTTATAATCTAGAACACTAAGTGTTTTATTTTATAAAGATAATATTGAGATAAACACATTAGATGTGAATAACAGTATTTATATTTAGAATATAAATGAATCTCAAACGTAAAACATGACAAACAAATAGCTCAAACTGAATAAATCAGATGAGACTTATTTGTGGCATTGTTGTCTGGGACACATTAATAAGACTCGTATATCCACACTTTCGAAGAGTGGGTACTAGGACAGATTTGATTCAAGTCAAATGATGTCTACGAATCTAGTTTATTAGGCAAAGTGCCTAAAACACCTTTTACTTGGTAAAAGTGCAAGTGCCACCGATCTATTAGCCCTCGTTCATAGTGACGTAAGTGGGCCCATGTCTAGCTAGGCTAGAGGTGGATATGAACACTTCGTAACCTTTACGGATGTAGCATCGCATTATGGTTATGTGTTTCTTGTGAAACATAAATCAGAAACTTTTGATAAATTCAAAGAGTTTCGACACGAAGTAGACAGACAGATCGGCTAAAGTATTAAAAACATTACAGTTGGACCATAATGGAAAATATTTAAGCAATAAGTTTCTCGAATATTTGAAAGAATATGGTATTCTTTCATAGTGGACTCTTCCCGGAACACCTCAATTTGATGGTGTGTCCAAACAGAGAAACTGAACCTTGTTGGACATAGTAAGGTTAATTATGAGTCGCTCTGAGCTACCATTTTCCTTCTAGGGATACGCATTAAAAAGTGCAATACTTATTTTGAATAAGGTTCCATGAAAATTTGTTAGACAGATTTCATATTAGATATGAACAGGAAAGAAACCAAGTTTTCTCATTCCTGAAGATTTGGGAATGCCAGGCATATGTTTGGATGATACCAAACTAGAACCCAAATCGGATAAGTGCCTAATTTTTGGGTTATCCTAGGGTAACCGAAGTATAGTACTTATACAACTCACAAGAGAGAACAATTTAATTGTTGCTCACCATGCGGTTTTCCTAAGAGGAATACCTATATGCAGAAGTAAGTGGGAGGAAAGTAAAACTCGATGAAAATCAGAGTAATGTTGTTCTAGGCACGGAGACCTCATGGAACACAAACAGTTCATCAGGGATGAAACTGTACCAATAATCTTCGAATACACAAGAACCGCGTAAGTCGGAGAGAGTCAGAAAATAACCTGGGAGGTATGGGTTTCTGATCTCACCTCATAAAGATGTCAATCTTATTGAGGAATACGAACTGGGTACATATGAGGAAGTGATACAAGGTATCGACTCCCTATTATGGCAAAGTGCCATGATGTCCGAAATGGATTCCATACATATCAACCAAGTTAGACACTGGTTGATGTACCAGAAGGCATTGTGCCTATTGGTACTATATGAGTCTTCAAGGAAGACAAACATGGATGGTAACATACCCACGTACAAAGCTAGGCTTGTAGCGAAAAGGTTTCGTTATCAACATTGTGTCGATTACGAAGAAACCTTTTACTCATTACCATGGTTAAATCCATTTGGATAATGTTTGCTAATGCTGCATGTTTCATTTATGAAATATGGCAGCTGAACGTCAAAATCACTTTCCTTAAACGGAAACCTTTTGGAGGATGTTTATAAACATCCTAATGGTTTTGTCGTGCCAAAGCATGCAAACAAGGTTTGCAAGTTAATTCGATCCATTTATGGATTGAAGCAAGCATTGCGTTCTTGGAACTGACGTTTTGATAAGATCATAATGGTATATGATTTTATTCAAAACGAAGATAATTCTTGTGTATATAAGGAGGTTAGTGGGAGCACACTGACAGTGATTGTCCTAAATAATAATGACCTATCATTTCTTGGAAATGACATTCCCATAATAAAATCAGTGAAAGCTTGGCTTTCATGAAAATTCTCCATAGAATACTTGGGAGAGACAACCTTTATTCTAGGAATAAGGATCTACTGGGATAGATCTAAAAGTTGTTGGCACTCTCCGAGGACTCGTACATTGAAAAGATATACGTGACCTGGTGTCTCATATGCTTTGAGCATATGGAGTCACAATCAGGCTGATCCAGACGATAGTCACTGGATTGATGTTAAGAACATCCTTGAGTATCTTAGATGAACTAAGGATGCGTTATTAATTTATGGAGAATGAGAACTTGAAGTGACTGGGTTCACCGCTGTAAGTTTCCAAACCGACAAAAATGACTATGAGTCGTAATAAGGGTACTATATAGTTTGAATAACGGAACATTAAGCTGGAAATCATCCAAGCAAGATACTGTTGCCGAATAAACAACAAAAGTGGAATATTGTTGCAGCTGAGGCAGTAAAAGAAGCACTTTGGATCTAATAATCCTAATTAGATTATGAGTCGTTCTGTTAGCGGCTGAGCTAGGCTACATCACAGGCTAAAGAATAAATGGTCTCATCAACGATCCAAGTATATACTTCAACTATTCATCTGATTCGTTCGGATCATACATCGTGGCGATGTGATGATCGAATAAATCGTATCAGATGATAACTTTGAAAATCCGCTGACGAAAGCAGTTTCTCAGTAGAAATTTGAGCGACCCGTACATAGTTCAGCTGTAGGACACTTGAGTGATTGGCTATAGGCCAAGTGGGAGATTGTTGGACAATTATGACCCACATCATCACTATTTGTACAGAACATGGTGTTTTTGTACAAATTAACTATGTGACAAAGGAAATTGCTCTTTTATCATTTGTAATTGGATTACCAGGATATATAAATGATAAAAGTCCATATGATTAGTTTCGGATTAATAAGATATGAGACAATATTAATCCACTAAGGTTTAATCATTAAAATATCCCTAGTCGTAGTATTATCGAGACTGGACATCGATAATGCGGAATAGACTAGTATTGCACTTGTGCAAGTTGTGGGAGCATAACGGCATAGTTCTCATATATTTAAGTATTGGATACTTATGCAAGTGTGATAGGAGGTTGTATTTACCGATGGTATGGAAACAGCTTTGCTCTGGATAGACCCCTCATAATTCCATTGGTAGTATGACTATGTGTCTATAGAAGTTCGAATCATGGTAGGTGTATTTGGTCTTAACCTGAGACTTGCATCGCTAATACTTACGACAATCAATATACTTTGGTTTTGGTCGTCCAGGGCTTTAACAGGTTCTGTGTACGCCTCTTCTGGGTATATTGAGAATCGTAGTGTATTGGGTGTGATGTCAAGATGGAAGTATCACTTCAGTTATATGGAGATGATGATCACGCAGGATACGGAACTAGTACTATTCAATACTGCAGTCATCGGGATAATATGACTAGGTCATGATTATCTAATTATAGAGACTAGTTACCAGAGATCCGATATATGCTTCGTACGGGGCAGACACAATTCCAGCCTCAGGCCTTGCATGTGACATCCGATGCTGGATCATAATACGCAATACTATGTATAATACTCCTGACACATATTACATATTCCTTAAAAGAATATTTCTGGAGAATTGGGTAGGCACAGTGCTTTGCTAGAAGCCAACCATGTCTTGTAAATCGGTAAGAATGTGGTACTGGGATTAATTATAAGAGAGAGAAAATTAATCTAGGATTAATTGCGGAGAGATTTTATCTGGGATAAAATTATATTTATAGAGAGAGATCGATTAATTCGGAATTAATCGATAAAATAATATATTCCATATATTAAACGAAATTAGATTTCGACGCGGAATTAAAATTAGATTTTAATTCGGGCGAACGAATTAATTTAGAATTAATTCGCTAGCGACGTGAATAGTAATTTTGCTAGGCATAATTATTTAATTAAATTTGATTTAGTTACGTCGCGACGTAAAGTTCGTTAATTCGGAATTAACGAACCTGAGCCTGGAATGTGTTTGCGGGACCACTCGCATTTTGAATTAAAGTGCGGCCCACAAGTCACATCGCCAGTCACTTTAGTGATGGAAGTCAAGTCACCCTTTTGTGATTGACATCCAGTCACTATTCATGATGGGAGTGGTTGGAAGCCTTAATTGTTTTCTTCCCTCCAATTTGATTTATTCTTTTGGAAAGGATATACCAAATTTTGGCTTTGTTTTTTCATAAGTGTATTTGCTTTTAAAAAACAAAAACACAAGTCTTACACTCTCTCTCTCACTCACGGCATTGTGCCAAATTTTCTCTCCCAAATATTTTCTTCTTTGGCCGAAAAGATCAAAGGAATAAGAGGTGATTTTTGTGGCAAAAATTTCCATAGCTAGAACTTAAAGAGATCATTCAAAGGTGATAGGGAAACTACTCCCATGAGTTTGGAACTCATTCAACAAGCTTGGAAGCTCAACAAACAACAAAGACAAGAGCTTGGCCGAAACTCAAGAAGCAAATTTTTGTTTTCTTCACATCCACTTAGCCGATCAAAATGAGTATTTCTGCCATTCTACTTTGCGTATTCATATATTTCATTGCTTAATTTGATCTTGGTTTGACCTAGAAAACCAACAGTTACGTATCGCCGTCCCCCTAGTCCTCTATATGTGCACATATTCTCTGTCTGTCAATTCCAAACTGTAACAAGTTACATACTGGGGTGGGTTTTTTCCCATGCCCCGAAAAACATAAAATCATGCTTTGAAAATATTTTTATCTCAATCATAGTTTAAAACATAAACTATCATGTAATAACTGTAATGAAATCATCTAACGCCCTAAAGCGTAAAAGTAAATCTGTTAAGTAAACTACAAAATAAAAGTCAAGTAAAAAATAGAGTGTCTATTCACTGTGTTCGGAATCTGGATGGAGCTATACCGCTTCATCGAAGGAGATTGCAACTCTTGCACTGGTTTATAGATGATAACTTAATTAGACTAAAAGCTATGAGATAAGTTCTGAAACTAGGCTAAACTACTAAATTCAAGTACGTGATATCATAACTTGGTATATCATATTTGTACTAAGATGTAATGTATGCACAGGAACTGATACGAGACCTTAAGGGTGGTCTCTGACTCGCTAAGGTGGAAGTGAGGTGGTTACAAATTGATTCTGGGAAATTCTGTGCCACGTGTCGCGACACAAACCCTTGCGCGTCGAGACACGCAGCTTCCAGAAGTGTGCCACCATTTTTTCTTGCGCATCTCGACGCAAAACTTTTCAGCGTCACGTTGCGACTTGGTTTTCTGGGATTCTATTTTGCTTTTCCAAGTTCATCCAATGCACAAAACATCAAATTACACTCAATAGCAACACTTCCATACTAAAAACCAATGTACAATACATCATATATCACTCCAATTCTCATAACCTAAACTACAATTGCATCAACAATCAACTTTTAATCCATTTCATGCACTTCACCAAATTACACCCAAACTTAACAAATTGGGGTTTATCAACATTTCCATTGCCTCAAAACAAAAATCACACAATCATCATCATATCCATGCTCACAACACAATACAAGTATCAAATCATCAAACTTAATATTTTAAAAATTTGGGTCATGGATTTCTTACCCCTCTCTTTTGATTTCCAATATCTCCCAAGTCTCTAATGGTTGCCAAGCTCCTCCATTCTTTGTTTCTTTTTCTTTTTCCTTCCTCTTCTCTCTCTCTTTCTTCTTCTTTCTCTTATTCTTCTTCTTCTATTCTCTTCTCCTACGTCTTCCCTTCTTCTTTTGTTTCCAAATTTGTGAATTTTTGAATAGTGCACCCCTTTTATAGTTGGCCTTAAAAAATAAAAGAGTGTAGAAGTTTATGGATTTTACTAGAATGCCTTCGGTTACTATTCATCTGAATTTTTGATCTTCATTTTTAGCCCATTTCTGGTTTGAATTTGGAAACATATTCAAAGTAAACGTTGTATATCTATATTTCAGCTTTCCGGTGATGTTAAATTCATAAAAATTGAAGTTCGTATGAGAAAGTTATGGCCCATATACCATGAGCTATCTGAAATGGAACATTGTAGAATTTCGCATCGAAGTTTCGAAGAATTTACCGTCTATCCCCAAAGTCGTTCCGTGAATGTATATGTATATATATATATATACTCGGACATAATTTATATTACGTAACACTTGTTCTGTAATGTAACAGTTCTACAATGCAACAGTAGTAAAAACTACCGGTAGTTACACACTAGTGAAGTGTTGTTGCCTCATGTTTAACTACTGCAGTATGCTCACGTTACCTTTTGGGCTGATCACCCTGATATGCTCATGTTCATGTTCATGTTCCCCTGCTTATGGGGTGCTAGGTCCCGCTAAGTAGGTTGAACAGTCCTAGGTTATGAGACTGATGTGATTTTAAAGACAACCAGTTTACAAGCATGTTACAGTTTTGAGTTTACGATTATGATTTCTATTCATGTATATAAGTTCAGAACATGTTTATATTTTCATTTAAATTTACATTATAGCTTAATTTCATGTTTTCAAGTTCATGATGTAGATTTCAAGTTCACATAATGTTTTATGAGTTTACAGATATGTTTTCAGATTTAGAGTTCATGAACCTATTTAAGTTTTCATTCATGAATTCAGTCAAGTTTTCAGATACATTTTTCAGTTTATGTTAACTTTATAGTTTTCAAGTCACATTACAGGCTTCAGTTTCACGAATAGTTCATGTCACGGTCAAGGTCATGACATGTTTTTTATTTTGTGTGATATCACGTTACTATGTTTCAGTGATCAATCATGTTACGGGTCCTCAAATCAGGATACAGTTTATATGCATCTGCATGAGTTACGTTATGACTCACATTCCAGGTTTGTCGTAGTATTTCAATAAATTTCATTATTGACATTACGTAAGTTTATGTAATTATATTCACTGACTAAGTCAATCATTTAACTTACTCAGTTCCTTGTCAGTCTTGCAGGCATTCATAGTTCAAGAATATGGAGGATGAGCTTCGGAGGAGATGAGACCTAGCAACAGTAATCAGCATCTTGGTCACCCAATATATAAATTCAGGGTCCACAGTTTTGTAGGTTATCAAGTTAGGCCATGAGGCCAAATATGTAAATATGTATAAATAATTTATGTATGTCTAAGCCATGGGGTGATCATGTTGCATGTTTAAGTAAGATTAAATTTGATTATCGGTATGAGGTCGTTGTCCGTATTGGGGTGAGTAGTAATGTGAGAAATACACAAACAAGTATTTTTATAGTGTTGGACATTGATCTAGGTTACATGAAGTTTAAGATACATCATGCCGAAATGTTTTGGCAAGTTGAATAAGTTTAGTCACATGTACATGTTATATATGATTGTCATATATGCATGTATGTTTATTTCATTATAAAGGTACAAGTTAAGCATGTTTGTAGGTTTGAATATGTATGTCTGTACATGTAGTTTATTGGTTTAAGGATAAGTTATACACACATGATTATAAATATATGTGTATAGGTTTATGTTTAAGTATATAAGTGAATTATGTATGCAAGCAAATATATCACACTAAATAGTTCATGACACATATTTCTGACAGCCATGCATGGTATTAATCAGTCAGTAGGTCAAGTATGTACATGTCATGAGGCTTATGGAGATGGCTATATTGTCTCCTACCAGTGGTATGCTCAAATTTTTAGGGTTGTGATAAGTTGGTATCGGAAAGAAGGTTTAAGTGTATTGACTACTGCAGCTCTGTCGAATCCAAGTAAATCCCCTAACTAATTTCTATAAGATTGTCATTATTTTACGTGACAGTTGTGATATCATTGCATGTGACAGTGAATAAATTTCATGTTAGTTGTATGAATAACACGCAGGTTAGGATTCAGGGATAACCCTATTTAAAAGAGTGAATGTAACACCCCAGTTTTTACCATTTACAGTAATGGTCATCGTGGTCATGTAGGACATGTAATGTGGTGTTTTATGCTCGTATTATATGCATGCATGTTGACCAAGGCTCCGGTCCAAGATCACTAGCATTCAGAAGAATATTGCATTAAATATGCCTTATGGTGTAATTCCAGCATTTCCACATTTGTGATACGTTCATCATGTCATTCGAACGTAAGTCAGAATTCACGTTTGTGACGTGTGTTTCAATTCATTCAAATGAAAATTTTCGAAGAGTTTTTATTCGAGTCACTGTAATACCCCAGGTTTGAACATGTACATTAATGCACGTCATGGTCATAATGGTCGTGTAGGACATGTATGTGAAGTTGACGCCCGCACAATATGTATGCATGTTGACCAAAACTACGGTCCAAGTTCACGAGCATTCAGAAGCATTTTTGCATATGTTTTATCCAAGTTTCAGCTTTGGGACCGATATATCAGTCAGTATAGCGGCATATCGGTGTCCCTATACTTAAAAACATATCGGTCTCCATACCAACCTCAGACACCAGCATACCAGTGGTACTGGTCAGCATATCGGTCTCCATACCAACCTCAGAGTCGAGAACCTTTGTGTCTTCTCGCAAAGGATGACATACTGGTCTATAAGGTCAGCATTTCGGTCTCAGCGAATTTTGAAAAAATAAAGCAGCCTTGTTTATTTTTGAACGTTGTTTCTCACTCCATGGGTCGGATTTTTACCCATTTTCAGTCTAAATATCAACATTTTCAAGTATTTCACGTATTATGGACCTCAAGTTAGTCTCTTATTTCCATTTCTAGTATTTACTTTTCGTGATTTCATCAAAACCCCCAATTTTGGGAATTTCATTTTTAGGGTTCCATTTGCATAATTTGCATATCCATCAAGTTTAACAGGTTGTTAGTAACACGATTCATGCATGAAATTAGTCATAGCCAAGCCATCATGGGTTTGGAGATTTAAGCCTAGGGTTTCGTGGTGTGGAATTTTCAACAATTAGATTATTTAAAATGCATGTTATGGAAATAGAATGCATGCTAGGATATGTCATTGTGTTTGTAGTTATCATTTTTGAGGCAAAATGGTTTTTTTGCATGTGTAGGCTGATTGGGGTTTTTGGCTGCCAGAAGTGATTTGAGCTAATCAAGTATAGAATTGGTTGCATTGAAATATCCCCCAGCATATCTCTAGTATGTCATGTCATGAACATGTCACGTCATATGCATTAGCATATCTGTAACTCCCTGGTTAGTCATAACATGCCTAGTACAATAAATCATCATGCATAATAATTTATTATTCATATAATCGTGTGTTAGAAAGACGTAAACCTTAGAAATCCCGACCGGAGACTGTGGATAAATTTTCATCTTCAATACATTCTTTTTAGCTTAACCGAATCAACAAGTAATTTTTCGTATTTTTACCATAATATTTTCATATGATGTTCGATTATTATGATCCTTATATTATCGGAATGCTTAGACCGAGACTTACAACTTTCATGTTAATCATTTTCTCAAATTTTCAACAGAACTATAATGATATTGCCATTCTTTCTCGGATAAACAGTATTTGAGTGGACTGGTTTAGATTTTGTCATGTGGCATCACTTAAACTACTCATTTTACCACTAAAAATCAGTCATTCTCCAAAAAAATATGAGCACTTCATTCTTAAAACTTGAATAGCAAAGAATGAAAGAAATTCTCTCATTTTTCTAATTTCTCACGTCATTTTTCTTTGAAAGGGAAGGATGATTTCAAGTCCATCCTCAAGCATGTAAGCTAATCTATTTTCTTTCTTCTATTTTATATTTTCTTTATGAATTTTCTTTCGCCCCAAAACGCCCATATGAACACTAAGAGAAAAATTGACTCTTTTGATATGATTAGCTTGCTAGGGATGCATAATCATGCATTTTATGACAATCTAGGCTTGGATTAAAGCATTTATGAGAGAGTGCCCTATTTTCCCTAAACAATAGGGGCTGGCCGATTTTTCAAGGTTGTGATTGGGGTGATTCTTGTGTTTTTGATGTTGAATGGTGTTAGTTCAAACTTTGGATGATTTTATGATTAGAGTTGTATTTGATTTCGAGTTGAAATTTCAAGGTTATAGTTTCTCGTGTTTGGCCGAATCTAGAGTCTTATATTGTGGATTGTTATTTTTAATTAATGATGATTCATATTTAGGATAATGGTGTGACATGATATTACCTTGACTTGGGTTGAAAAAACTTCAAAGGATGTAAAATCCCAAGTGTGGCCGAATTCTTAAATCATAAGTGGGAATCATGCTTGTTTTGATTTTGTGTGGTTGATGACATAAATCATGTGTAGTGTAATCAAGTAATGAATTATGTGTGATGTTGGTGAATGTAACACGAATGTACTTATGAAGTTCATGGCCGAGTGTGATAAATTGAAATTTGGTTTCGATTTTAATGATTTTGAGGATGATATAAATCACATGTAATTTATATAGAGTGAGAATTTATTGTTATGTTGATAAATTTAACTTGATATAAATTTAAGTTGGCCGAATTGTCTTTGGTGTGGGTTGGGTATTGTTTGTTGTTTTGGATGATTATATGTAATGGTTTAAGTATTAGAGATGTTTTGTCATGAGTTGTACTTAAGTTAAAAACTTTAAAAGTGCTAATTTGGTGTATTGGCTACAATGCTTAAGGGAATTAAAGTTTGATGTTGGCATGTTGTTAAGTATGATTTAATGGGTAATAATAATAATAAACATGTGTTGAGTGTGGCGTGATGATTAACATGAAGATATATTTAACAAAATTGTGATAAACATGAAATTGTGTTCAGTGTTGATGACAATAAACTTATAAATTGAAAATGTGGTGTAAGACTAATTGGGCATAACTTTGTCCCATCAGTATTAGCATAAATATGGCATGTAGTAGAGGCAGTTCAACCAAGTTAAACAGTATGTCACTGCAATCATGAATCATGTTTCTTTTCTTTAGTTCAGATATGCTAACCATACTTGAACAAAGGTTCAGACACTCACCTCACCAGAAATCTTTCCAGGCACATTCAGCCACGCTGGCGATGGACGTCAGACTGTGAGTGGATGCTTCCCTCTCTTTCTTTTATGTTTTCTAGTTATATATTTTTTTTTTATTCTAGTTTCATTATACTCTTCTAGATCATTTTGACATTCTTAGCTTACGTTCTCTTTCTAAGTTCTCAACTTGAGATTCTAATTTCATTATCAGTATTTACCCTCACCTTAAGCTCTAAGTCCATGAATTTTAGTTCATGATTTTAGTTTATTGACTTTCGTTATAAATTTCATTCAAATTCCTTGTTCATGCTATTAGTTTATGTTTCTAGTTTGCTTTACAACTTATAACATGTACCGCATTATTAGGATTTATGTTTTAGTATGCCTTAGTTCATGATTTTCTTGTGTGTAGTTCTTATAGTCTTGCAGATCATGTAGTTCAGTATTTTAGTCACATATTTAGGAAATCAAACCAGTTATGTTTTCCATTTTTTATAGTTTATGTTTGTCATTTCAGTTCACATTGCACATTCTCAGCTCACGTCACCATTTTATTCATGTTAATCATGTTAGTTCAGGTTCTTAAGTAAGTCATGTCATGTTCCAAATCTCTCATGAATCATGCATATCAAATTTTCAGAACACGTTTTCAATTTTTCATATTTATAATATATAGTTTTCAGAAATGGTTTTATAAAAGCTCAAATTATATTTTAGAGATAATTTAATTAGTATATGCAAGTGTTTTCAACCACCAGTTTAGTGTCATCCCCTCGACGTTTGCGTCATGGGTTTGCTCAGATAGTCTATGAGGCACTGATCACCCTCATAGGCTCATCGGTTTAGTTATAGTTCAGTTCTCTCTCCTTACGCGATGCTAGGTCCCGTTAAGTATTGTTAAAGTTTCCCTAAGCCACGATGTTGGTGAACTTTTTCAGTTTACAGATATGATTTCATGAGATTCAGTTTTTCTACCATGTTTATGAATTTTTTATCATGTTTATAATTTATGTGAATCATTTGATTTCACCACGTAACCTAGTTTATAGATTATGCATATATTTTACAGAATTTCAGTTATATTATGCATATTTGTTCATTCATTAACGTTTTAAGATTTATGTATTCATGCCAAGTTTCCGATTAGTCATCCCCAGCTCATGTAGTTGTAGAATAACGATATGAAGGCTTAGATCACATTACGGTATCTGTAGGTCATGTACAATTCTTGTAGTCTTCAGAACATCGCATGCAGTTTTAGATTAGGTCAACATGTCATTAGGTTACAAGTCATGATAGCAATTCAGGTCACGTTGTCTCAAGCATGTCAGATTATCATTTCAGGTCATGTCAGAGATTAGGTTAAATAGTTCATGTCATTTGCATGTTCACAACTTAGGTATCTAATTCGTGATTTCATGATTCATACATGAGTTTGAGTAGATATAGGCCACCACGGGTTTGGGATGGATTTGCCATGAGATTGGATGGCTTGGAAATACATGCAATAGAAATCAGTTCATGTTCTTATATTAGTCATAGCATGTTCAGATTAATCATGTAGTAGGCATGTTAGCTTTCAGACAGGTTTAGTCATGCATGTTAGTAAGTATTCAGATTCAGCTCACGCATTTATAGGTCAGGGAGGCATATGTAGTTCATGAATTTCAGGTTCAGTTCATGCATTTTAATTTAGTATTCAGGTTTAGCTCAATCATATTCAGTTTAAGTATTCAGCGTTGAGTCATGCATGTTCAGTTTAGTATTTAGATTTAGCAAATGTATTTCAATTCAGGTAATTCCAGAAGAAGTCAGTTAGGATCAAGTCATGTTCAGTAGACAACATTCAGTTCAGGTAGATCCAGTATAGGTCATGTAGATTTCAGAATCAGGTCATATTAGTGCAGTTTTAGGCTTAGATCAGCTTAAAGGGTTTACTTCATATAGTCTCAAGTCAGATCACGTAGGTTCAGACCATGTTAACAAATTAGGATAGCAGTAGTTAGTTCTCAGTTCAGGAAGCTCAGAATAGCTCGTGCAAACTCAATCAACATACAACATTTAGGCCATGACATAAAACATATCATTTAGTTCATGTCGACTTCTGGTCACGTCCTAGATAGCAGCTCAAGATAGTAAAGATAGGTTTAATCATGTACATATTTATCAATTATGTTAAGTTCTAGATCCTTATGTCATGTCTTCAGATTTCAACTACCTCATTAGATTCTCAACTTATTGTTTACATTGTTGTGATTCATTTCTTTAGTTATCTCTTATTATTTGTTTAAGTTTATTCATGTCATTCACTTCAACTTATTTTATTGGCCCTCTAGTATCCACTCACCAGGTCTTTCAAAAGACTTGACCCACCCCACTTTCATTTATTTTGTAAGTCATAGGTTCATGCATGTTGAGGCAAGCTTTATGGGAGATGGGACTCAGTGGCAGTTATTACACACAAAAGTCATCATAGTCGGGCCCATAAGTTAATTTTTGAGTCAATTGTTTAAGCCAAAAGGCCTTGTATATGGCTATGTAATTCATGTGTTAGTAGATAAAGTCATGTATGTATAAGTGAGGCATTCATAATTATATTCACTTTGTATCTATATAAGTGATGATTATGTATAGCATTATAGTTATGTTTAGCAAATTTACAGTTGTCACAATCATGTTTGCATAACATCCATGCATATAGTCAGTTAGTTAGTAAGTCACTAGGTTCATTTCATAGGTTTAAATGACAGCTAGGTCATCTCTTGTAGATCACATGTCCAGATTTCTAGGGATATGACAAGTTGGTATCCGTGTAGAGGTTTAGGTGTAATGACTACTGTGATTCCATCAACTCCACATAGGTCCTCTTCCACAGTTGCTTAGTACTATTTGCATTTCATGTGATAATCAGAATATCACTTACAAGATAGACACGATAATATTGTATTTGGCATTCAAGATAGCATTTCATGTGACAGTTAGGACATCATTGCATATAATAACTAGAGCATGTTAGATCGGTTGCATAGTTTGCACACAGGACATGATTCAGGAACCAATCCCATTTAAGGGCGGAATGTAACACCCCAATTAGTCATAACATGCCCAGTATAGTAAATCATCATGCATAACATGTTATTAGTCATTTAATCATGTGTTAGAAGGTTAGAAACATTAGAAATCCCTATCGAAGACTTGAGATAAATTTTCATATTCAACACATTCTTTTTAGCTTAACAGAGTCAACATGCAATGCTTCAAATATTGGTCATAACGTTTTCGTATGATGTCTAATTTTTATGATCCTTATATGGTCTAAAAGCTTAGACCAAGAACTATAATTTTCATATTGTTTGTTTCCCCAAGTGTTGAACAGAACTAGGATAAAATTGCCAACGGTAATACGTGGACTGGTTTAGATTTTGACATGTGGCATCACTTAAATAACTCATTTTAATTCTAGAAATCAGCACTTCTCCTATAAATATGAGCACTATTCACTCATCCCCTTCATTCTCAAAATGTGAATGCAAAGAAGGAAATAAATTTTCTCATTTTTCTAACTTCTCACGTTTTTTATTTGAAAGGGAATGATGATTTGAAGTCCATCCTCAAGCAGGTAAGCTTTTTATCTCATTTCTTTCTTCAATTTTATATTTTTTATGAATTTTCTTTTCTCGTCAAAACGACCATGATGAACTCTAAGAGGGAAATTGTCTATTTTGACATGATTAGCTTGCTAGGGATGCATAATCATACATTTTAAGACAATCTACGAATGAATTAAAGCATTTATGAGAGAATTCCCTATTTTCCCTAAACTATAGGGGCTGGCCAAATTTTTTCAAGGTTGTGATGGGGGTGATTCTTGTTTTTATGATAATGAATGGTGTTAGTTCATGCTTTGGATGATGTTGTGATTAAAGTTGTAATTGATTTTGAGTTGAAATTTTAAGGTTGTAGTTTCTAGTGTTTGGACGAATCTAGAGTCTTATGTTAGGGATTGTTGTTTTTGATTGATTGATAGAAATCTTCTTCTGTTTGATCCCAAAAGACTCCTCTGCGTGTTCTAAGCCTCAAGAGTTACAAATCTTGATTTCGTAACAACAAAGTCCTTACAAGATCAAGTCCAACCATTAAGGAACCTTACCATTAAGAACCTTTCTTTATTTCTTTGGAGAATCTGGAACAGCGATATAGTAGCAAAACACTTGCCGCACATTGATAAGCTTTTGTGCCGTAGAACCAAAGAAGAATCCCCTCTCTCAAGATGAGACAAGTGTTAGTTTTCTATAAGGTCCCAAGGTCAAACAAGACATGAAATTATGTGTGAACACATCAACGGAGGTAGCGGAATACTCACATTGATCGGTAGAGTCGATTTGGAGACGATTCAAGCCCAAAAACGCACTGCCTTTCACGCCCACTGCATGCAGTCCACTGCCCTGCAAAACAGAAAATTGGGTGAGGAAACGGAGCTCCAATCTTCGTCGGATGGATCCCGTCTCATGGGGGAACCTCCCTACCACCTTCGCAAGACTCGTAGTGTGCTAGCACTTGATTTCTCACCATGAGAAATCACTCTTGGCTTCCCTTTGTTCACGCCATTTCTGGTTCCAAACCAGTGAAGAATTTCTTCATTTGGGCGTGAGAGAAGAGAGAAATTTGAGAGAGAAGAAGTTGTATTAAGTTAATAAAATGATTTACCAAAAATCAATTTATATTTATGCCATAATTTATTAAATTAATAATAAATTTATGACACAACACATGCAATAGCTTAGAGTGTCAAACACTCAATTTCCATGCAATAACATTGAGTGCAATGTACACAATCTCCATGCAAAGCATTAGAGTGTCAAATAAGCATAACATGACATGTGTCATGTGGGCCCCACACGTTTCCAAATGAAAGTGGGCCCACGTGCACTCACGCGTTCGGGTTCGATATTTCCGAAATACCGAGCTTACGTCGCGACGTTAATTCAATCGAATTTAAATAAATAATTGCGCCTGGCGAAATTATTATTTACGTCGCTAACGAATTAATTCTAAATTAACTCGTTTGCCCGAATTAAAATCTAATTTTAATTCAGCGTCGAAATCTAATTTCATTTAATATATCGAATATATTAATTCATCGATCAATTCCAAATTAATCGTTCTCTCTCTTTAGACGACATTTTATCCCGGATAAAATATCTCTGTTATTAATCCTAGATTAATTTTCTCTCTCTCTTCTTTATAATCCCAGATTATTCAAGAGTGCGAGTCGAGTAGTGCGTCATCGGTGGATTATCGGGAAGCGACCCATGAGATCCCCGATAATCTGGCAGTAAATACGGTCGTCGGAGTATCCGAATCACGTACGTACCAAGTGCTACGTTCTACCGATTTCGAGACAAGGTCGACTCCTAGCAAAGCACCAAGTCTTCCCAGGTTCTCCGGACATATTCATCAAAGAATATCTAGATCTGTATCAAGCGTAGTATACAATTGTATTGTATTGTGCATATGGCCCAGTATCGGATAATCACGTGCTAGGGCTGGGGCTGGATAAGTGTCTGCCCCGTCCGAAACACATATCGGATGTCTGGTAACTAGTCTCTATAATCGGATATTCATGACCTGGCCTCATCAATATCACGATTGGATGCGCATCACTTTATAAGAGCACTAATACCGTATCCTGCGTGACCTCATCTCCATTATGACTGGAGTGACACTTCCATCTCGACATCACATCCAATACACTACGATTCCTGATAAACCCAGAAGAGGTGAACACAGAACCAGTTAAGATCCCCCACCACCAAAACCACCAAGATGTTACCGATTGTCGTAAGTATTAGCGATGTAAGTCTCAGGTTAAGACTATACACACCTACCTTGATTTCGGCCTCCATAGACACCTAGTCATTATAATACCAATGGATTCCGAAGGGTCTATCCAGAGCGAAGCTGTTTCCGTACCATCGGTGCTGAAACACGACCTCCTATCGCACTTGCACAAGTATCCAATACTTATATATATGAGAACTATGCCGTTGTGCCCTCACAACGCGCACAAGTGCAATACTAGCCTATTCCGCATTATCGATGTCCAGTCTCGATAATACTACGGCTAGGGATATTTAATGATTAATCCTTCGTGGACTGATACTGTCTCATATCATCTCAATCCAGGAACTAATCATAGGGACCTCTCTTCATTTATATATCTAAGGTGATCTAATCACAAATGACGAGAGTGCAATTTCCTTGTTACATAGTTAATTTGCTACAACAACACAATGATCTGTGCAAATAGTGACGCTATGGGTCATTTTGTCCAACAATCTCCCACTTGGCACATTGCGAGTCACTCAAGTGTCCTACACCTGAACTATGTACGGTTCGCTCAAATTGCTGAGGAAAGGTTTTCGTCAGCGGATTTGTTCGATTATCGTTTGACGCGATTTATACGATCATCACATCGCCACGATGTATGATCCGAACGAATCAGATGATATAGAAGTATATATCTGGATCGTCGATGAGACCTTTAATTCCTTAGCCTATGCTGACGCCTAGCTCAGCTGCTAACAGAACTATATCTAATCTAATTAGATTTACTTTCGACCCAAAAGACTTCTATTGCTGCCTCAGCTGCAGCAATAATCCGCATTTGTTGTTTATTCGGTCAACAGTTATCTTGCTTGGAATATTTCCAGCTCACTGTCCCGGTGTTCAAACTTTATAGTACCGCAGTATTTAATCGTTTGGAAACTTCCAGCAGTGATCCCAGTCACTTCAAGTTTTCCTTCTCCATAGTTTAAGATGTCATCTTTAGTTTTCTGAGATACTAACAGATGTTCTTAACTTCAATCCAGTGACTGTCACTTGGATTGACCTGATTGTGACTCCATATGCTTGAAGCGTATGAGACACCAATACAAGTACATTTTAAATGTACAATTTCCCAGAGAGTGTTAACAACTCCAAATCTATCCCAGTAGATCTTTATTCCTCTAATAAAGGTTGTTACTCCCCAGAATTCTACGGAGAATTTCTATTGAAAGCCAAGCTTTCAACAATAGTTTTATGGCAATTTCACTGTCAGTGCGCTCTCCCACTAACCTCCTTATATACACAAGAATTATTTCGTTTTGAGTCAAATCATAAACCATTATGATTATTTCAAAACAACAGTTCCAAGAACCTCATGCTTGCATCAATCCAAACATGGATCGAATAACCCGCAAACCTTGTTTGTCGGTTATACAAAATCGTCAGGATGTTGTAAACATCCTCCAAAAGGTTTCCTTTTCAGGAAAGCGATTTTGATCTGTAACTGACATATTTCATGAATGAAATATACAGTTATCAACAAGCATCTTCAAAATGGATTTACCATGGCAACAGGTAAAGGGTTGAACCGTTATTAACATATGTTGATAACGATACCTTTCCGTCAAAACCTTAGGTTTGCACGTTGGTATGTTGCCTTCCATGTATGTCTTCCTTGAAGATGTTTTAAATGTACCATAGGCACAACGCCTTGTGGTACAACAACTAGTATCCAAACATAGTTGTTATACATGGAATCCATTTCGGACTCATGGCACTTTGCCATAACAGGGAGTCCATACCTCGTATCACTTCCTCGTAATGTAGTCGGATGGTACACCACCATAATATTGACATCTTTATGAGGTTAGATCAGAAACCCATACCCTAGGTTGTTTTCTGACTCTATCCGATCTACTAGTTCTTGTGTATTTGAAGATTAATGGTATAGATTCATCATAGATGAACTATTTGTGTTCCATTAAGGACTTCGTGCCTTGAACAGTATTACTCCGATTTTCATCGAGTATCACTATCCTCCCACTGACCACTGCATATCGGTATTCCTCTCAGGAAAACCGCATGGTGAGCAACAATTACATTGTTCTCAAGTGGGATTTATAAGTACTATACTTAAGGTTTCCCTTAGGATAACTTATATTGGCACTTATCCAATTTGGGTCCTTAGTTTGGTATCAACCAAACGTTATGCCTAGCATACCCAAATTATCAGGAATGAGAAACCTCGTTTCTTCCCTGTTCATATCCTATATGATATCTGTCAAACAGATTTATATGGAACCTTATTCTAAATAAGTTTTGCACTGTTAATACATATCCTGTTGAAGGAAATAGTAGCTCAGAGCGACTCGTGATAAACCTTATCATGTCCAACAAAAATTCGGTTTTTGGTTCGGACACACCGTCTAACTGACGTGTCTCGGGAGGAGTCCTCATATGAAAGAATACCATACTCTTTCATTTACGTATGAAACTTACTGCTTAAGTATTTTCCATTACGGTATAACCGTGGCGGAATAATACTATAGCCGATCTGTTTGTCTATTTCGTGTCGAAACTCTAAAAGTTTCCGATTTGTGTTCTTCAAAAGAAACACATAACCACAACGTGATGTCACATCCGTTAAGGTCACGAAATATTCATGTTAACATATAGCCTAGCTAGATATGGGCCCACTTACTTCACCATGAATAGGGCTAACAGATCGGTGGCCCTTTTACTATTACCAAGTAAATAGTATTTTAGGTATTTAACCTAATAAACTAGATTCGTAGACCTTATTTGAATAGTCAAATCAGTCCTAGTACCCACTCTTAAAAAAATGTGGATATACGAGTCTTCTTTAATTGTGTCCTAGACAACAATGCCACAAATAAGTCTCTATTGATCAAATCAATATGATCTATTTATTTGTCATTTTATATGTTTGAGATTTTATTTATATTCAAAATATAAATTCTGTTATTTACATCCAATGTATTTATCTCAGTATCATCTTATATATTGAAACACTTTAGTGTTCTAGAAATAAAGGTTTTATCCGCAATGGATTAAACACTGATATAGAGATAATGTCTCTAGATAAAACTAGTTACATTATAACATTTCCTAATTTAAGTACATACCCAAAGGGTAGTTCCTAAACTTAGGTATCTACGGTCGAAATAGCGACTTTCGTCCCGTTTCCAATTCGCAGAGAGAAATCTCGGCTTGAAGCCAGTATCCAGCTCACAGCGGATTCTGAACGTCAATACATATATTTTATGTATCACACTAAGTATTTAAAATCCAATTTTAATACTAGTAGTGAACATAACTTTGACAAATATTTTAAAGTTAGAGCCTCGCCCTTCCTTTAATTCCTTCGTGTCTTCCATATCCAAATGGTAGTCACTTTGGGTGTATGTATCACTTTCTATATTTCAATCAATCACTTTTCAAAATTTTTAGAATATCGAAATGATGTGCACCTTGTGCTACATGCCCAATTGCAAACTTTGACTTTTCTCCACTAGAATAGTCAATTAATTCTCCAAGAATTATTAATTGCAATTTTAATACTTTTAAATCTAAAGATAGATTTATTATAAGTATATTAATTAAGCACTAAAGTCATCATCACATAAATCTTCCCAAAGACTTTATGCTCTACTATTTGCTTAATTTTGGGCTTCTAGTCATAATAAGTTATTTTATCAAATAAATTAACCTATTATTAATTCCAATTGAAAATTAAATCATTTAAAGCATTTAATCCAAGGATTATATATTTTAAATATTCAACCTTTCAATTCTTTCTGATTTCAATAGTCCAACTATTTAATCAATTTAATAAGGTACTATTATAATGATTACAATAATCCAATTATTTAATCAACTATAATTTTGATATTGATTACTATACCCAATTATAAAATCAAACTATCATTTTAAATTCAATTATATTGATTACTATAATCTAATTATAAAATCAACTATATATTGAATAAGTTTGTATATAGTCCAGCTATATATATTTTTAAAAACAACATAAAATATTAGTCCGACTAATACTTTTAATTAATATGACGAGTAAAATAAAATGAGCGTGTTTAGCGAGTAATTGAACGAATGTTGCAAATTCAATACTTGCCTCCCACTATTTTTCGTCGAGCCTCTAACCCTCTGTAGAGTACTCGGGAAACCGTGTTTCCTAGTGGGCTAGGATCCTATTAAATAACACACAACCCTGACTTTGGCCAATAAAAAGCTGTATGTTATTTAACTAGGTAGATCTCTCAGATCAATTGGATCTCATCCAATTCCTAGATCCGGTTAGGTGGACATCCAAGTCCGAAACATATGTATAATGTCAATGTATCCAATACATTTTCCTAACCCTATCCTCTGAATCACTTAGGCCTTGGCTTTGGCCAAACACAAACCTAATGATCCAGTTAAGCGGGACCCATTGACGAGGAAAGTTTCGTAATCAATGTCATTGGACAAAAAGTGATCTGACTTTGTCAATAAAAATCACGATTTGGACAAGACACCGATATGCAACAAAACTCTCATGATTCAAGTACATCCTTGATGACAAAGGTCTTGACTTTGGTCAATAACAAACCAATGCCAACTTCGGATCTTGAACAAGAATCATTCAATGGAAGGATATTTGCTTAATATAAAACGAGGGTTTTTCGCGTGCAAATTGGCTACCAATTTAATTATCTTTGTTAGGTCTCATCATCATACACCTTAAACATGCATTCTAAATACATAATAAAGCGAGTATGAAATAAAATAATAATGATATGCGGATGGATACTTCAACATTGATCCTAGATCAAATCTCTCCCTTTCTCACTCAAGCTAGCACTTGTACTACTTCTACCCGTTACACTACACTTCTAAAGAAACCTCATATACATAGAGGGGAATAGGTGAGAAGAGAATACAAGAGAAAGAAGGTGATAAGGCTGGACACGCAGGTCCAATTTAATAAATCGAATTTATTACAACAATTTCTAAATTGCCCACCCGACTAATATCCATCCGATATACATTATTCATTCAACACAACCACGTATTCACACACATAAGCATGCTATCAATCAATCTAATCAAATTAATTAATCTGATAATTAAGTGATCATCCAATGTTCAAACAACGATTTGATTTTTGTTCGAGTCAAAACTCGTTTTGCGAATAAGTACTCAAAGTACGAATTCATGAATTAAATTAAACTACATCATTAAATCAAATTTAACATGTATTTAATACTAATTCATTATTCAATTCCAAATAAATATTACACTTTATTTAATAAACCTTTACGATTTAAATTCCAAATTCAATCGCGTCGGGACTCAAAGTCCGATTACGTCCAACGTCAATTTAATTTAAGTCTAATGGGCTTCAATTAATTTCTTTAGGCATGGGCTTCGGCAACCAAAGCCCAATAGTGGAATCACCCAAAATGCCTTAGAAATCAATTTCGGCCCATTAGGCCCAATTAAACATTAAAGGTTCATTAGTCGCAATTGGGCTTATGATTAAGGTTTTGGGCCAATTGGATCCAATCCACTTGGCCTAAACCAAACTTGATAAATCAAGCCCAAAAGGCCCAATTACAACATTAAATTCTAATTTCCAAAATTAGGCCCAATTAATTAAATCCAAAATCCAATTTTCACAATTTAATTACCAAAAGTGCATTATATGATTAATCGACTAAATCGATATTTCCGAAGCACCAAATTAGTCCAATTAATCATGCTTAATTCATTATTACATGTCAAACACACATAATGAAAAATCAAACCCATTTACATGCTTGCTAAGTCTCGGCCAAGGGAGTGATTTCATGTCCAATTCGGTTTCAATCCAATTAATCCGCAATCGACATTAAATCAATTATCCCGAATGATTTCAATACATCCAATTATCAAAATCAAAAATTTCCAAGACAACACTAGGGCATATCCAATTCGGCCAACACATGGAATTTAGGGTTTATGTTCAATTCAAAGTACAATCCAATTGACATTAAATTAACATCATCCTACATGATTTTAACTCATCCAATGAATTAAAAATCAACAAAATTCCAATGATTCAAAATCAATTTTGCATTCGGCCAAGGCATATAATTGGGGAAAATAATTCCAAATCTTTTTCATCAAATTAGTCCAACCAAAATGAATTTAAACATGTTATAAGCATACTCAAAAAACAATTCATTCAAATCATGCTCAACAAAACATTTACCCAAATTTTAAACCCTACAAATTTCATGCTTGCAACTTTAGCTCTTGATGCCATTGTTAGTTTTCTATAAGGTCCCAAGGTCAAACAAGACATGAAATTATGTGTGAACACATCAACGGAGGGTAGCGGAATACTCACATTGATCGGTTAGAGTCGATTTGGAGACGATTCAAGCCCAAAAAACGCACTGCCTTTTCACGCCACTGCATGCAGTCCACTGCCCTGCAAAACAGAAAATTGGGTGAAGAAACGGAGCTCCAATCTTCGTCGGATGGATCCCGTCTCATGGGGGAACCTCCCTACCACCTTCGCAAGACTCGTAGTGTGCTAGCACTTGATTTCTCACCATGAGAAATCACTCTTGGCTTCCCTTTTGTTCACGCCATTCTGGTTCCAAACCAGTGAAGAATTTCTTCATTTGGGCGTGAGAGAAGAGAGAAATTGAGAGAGAAGAAGTTGTATTAAGTTAATAAAATGATTTACCAAAAATCAATTTATATTTATGCCATAATTTATTAAATTTATGACACAACACATGCAATAGCTTAGAGTGTCAAACACTCAATTTCCATGCAATAACATTGAGTGCATTGTACACAATCTCCATGCAAGCATTAGAGTTTCAAATAAGCATAACATGACATGTGTTCATGTGGGCCCCACACGTTTCCAAATGAAAGTGGGCCCACGTGCACTCACGCGTTCGGGTTCGATATTTCCGAAATACCGAGCTTACGTCGCGACGTTAATTCAATCGAATTTTAAATAAATAATTGCGCCTGGCGAAATTATTATTTACGTCGCTAACGAATTAATTCTAAATTAACTCGTTTGCCCGAATTAAAATCTAATTTTAATTCCGCGTCGAAATCTAATTTCATTTAATATATCGAATATATTAATTCATCGATCAATTCCAAATTAATCGTTCTCTCTCTTTAGACGACATTTTATCCCGGATAAAATATCTCTGTTATTAATCCTAGATTAATTTTCTCTCTCTCTTCTTTATAATCCCAGATTATTCAAGAGTGCGAGTAGTGCGTCATCGGTGGATTATCGGGAAGCGACCCATGAGATCCCCGGATAATCTGGCAGTAAATACGGTCGTCGGAGTATCCGAATCACGTACGTACCAAGTGCTACGTTCTACCGATTTACGAGACAAGGTCGACTCCTAGCAAAGCACCAAGTCTTCCCAGGTTCTCCGGACATATTCATCAAAGAATATCTAGATCTGTATCAAGCGTAGTATACAATTGTATTGTATTGTGCATATTGGCCCAGTATCGGATAATCACGTGCTAGGGCTGGGGCTGGATAAGTGTCTGCCCCGTCCGAAACACATATCGGATGTCTGGTAACTAGTCTCTCTATAATCGGATATTCATGACCTGGTCATAATATCACGATTGGATGCGCATCACTTTATAAGAGCACTAATACCGTATCCTGCGTGACATCATCTCCATTATGACTGGAGTGACACTTCCATCTCGACATCACATCCAATACACTACGATTCCTGATAAACCCAGAAGAGGTGAACACAGAACCAGTTAAGATCCCCCACCACCAAAACCAAAGTTTACCGATTGTCGTAAGTATTAGCGATGTAAGTCTCAGGTTAAGACTATACACACCTACCTTGATTTCGGCCTCCCATAGACACCTAGTCATAATACCAATGGGATTCCGAAGGGTCTATCCAGAGCGAAGCTGTTTCCCGTACCATCGGTGAAACACGACCTCCTATCGCACTTGCACAAGTATCCAATACTATATATATGAGAACTATGCCGTTGTGCCCTCACAACGCGCACAAGTGCAATACTTGCCTATTCCGCATTATCGATGTCCAGTCTCGATAATACTACGGCTAGGGATATTTAATGATTAATCCTTCGTGGACTGATGATACTGTCTCATATCATCTCAATCCAGGAACTAATCATAGGGACCTCTCTTCATTTATATATCTAAGGTGATCTAATCACAAATGACGAGAGTGTAATTTCCTTGTTACATAGTTAATTTGCTACAACAACACAATGATCTGTGCAAATAGTGACGCTATGGGTCATTTTGTCCAACAACAGTCATTTTTTTGTTAAAAATAGTTCTTAATTATTGTAGGCACTGCATTTTTGCATATAAGTCCCGATGATAAGTCTCACATGGAGACACTACCTTTTTAAGTTGTGGATGTCGCGGGAAACGGACGTCGGAAGGGAAAAGTCATAAATTGATATCTTGTTGGACTAAATTCGTTTGCTTAGCTGTGGGTTCGCTCGTTGCCACCTCTGTTTTAAAATTAATCCTCAGCCCAAACCCACGCCCAAAGGACCTAATTCACGCCCATCACCCTTCCAAAATATCAATTCACACATTAAACACATGTTGAAATCCTAATAAATCATCTTCCCAAATTAAAGGAATCAAATCAAATCACCTTCCCAAATTAAAAGAATCAAATCAAATCTCATAAATCACCTTCCTAATTAAATTAAATCACATTCCTAAACTAAATCAAATCTCATAAATCACCTTCCTAATTAAAATAAATCACATTCCTAAACTAAATAAAATTAAATAAAATTAAATCAAATTACCTTCCTAAATTAAAGAGATCTTTTCCTTATGATACACAAACTAAATATCCCCTCATAATTACACAAATATTCCTTCCCTTTTTGCATAAGGACAACCCCAACCCTTGCCTATAAAAAGAAGCATAAACCAACCTTTCACACCCCTGGCAGATTCACGTCCTAAAAGCAAAGCACTGAAACCCTAAAAGCCCTCCTAACTCTCTTCAGCCTCTCGGTCCCTCTCATTCAATACCCACACAGCCACTCCTCAAAAACCCTAAAAGCCACACGTCTCTTGCATATATTTCTCTCACTCAACTCTCTCCATAAACCCACAAACTGCCAACACTTAGCTCATTTAGCACACACTCAACACTCAGCACTTAAACACACGCACACCACACTCAGCACTCTATGCACACACCACTCACTCCATCACGCACACACACCACTCCACGCACACACCACTCACTCCCTCACGCTCACAGCAGCCCCAATTCACGCCTAATAACAGCCCCCCCCCCCACAAAAACTGCCCAGCTTCACGCACTAAACCCTGCATAGCCTAGAACAAATAATCACAATCCATCAGCCCTAAAGCCACACCAAACAGCAATCAATATAGCCCTGGACTGCCCCTGAAACTGTCCCAAACCAGCCCCTAACCTGCACCTAAACTGCCGGAAAAACACCCCCGAACTGCACCCTGAAACTACCGAAACTGCACTGCCTGAAACCATCGAAACTGCACTGTCTTGACCACCAAAAACAGTCCCTAAAATTTGCCCATTTACCACCGAAATTCTTGATGAGCGGAAAATATATCAAAATTTACCGCCCCTTTTACTTAATATTTTGTTTAGTTTCTCGGGTTTGATAAACGTTTTGATGTGTTTTAGTTTATTTTGCAGATAAAATAATATTGGGACACAATGAAATCATTTAGGATGAAATGTGGTCAAATAAGGGTAAAAATTGGACTTGACATATTAATTTTGGAGAGTGGAAACTTGAAAGGGCGTTTTTAACGAAGTGCAGTTTTGGAAATTCTAATTTTGCAATCTGTCGTATTTTAGGCATAACGTTTTACTCTGATATCGGATTGAGCTGATTCAAGTTTCAGATTAAAGAAGAACCAAAGATCTACAACTTTTAAAGACAAAATAATTTCGAATTCTGAAGATTTCATGCCCGAAATTGATGAACCATCCAGAAATGTGTTGTGTGTAATTATTAAAGTCATTTTCAATCATTTTCAAAGCAAAAAATAAATTAATAAATAAATAATAAAAAGTATCAAATCACCACCAAACATGATAAGCAATTAGTGGAGCAATTAATAATGGATTTGTTGGAGCAATTAGTGGAGCAATTAATAATTGATTTGGTGGATGATTTGATGGAGGCAAAATTTTGCCTATAAATACCAAGCCATTTCATTTGTAAATTCATACTTTCTTCTAAGGAATTTCTTAAGAATACTAAGAAGATTATATATTATTTGTTTATTTACAGCTTTCAGTAATTAATTTCCACTTTCGCACTTTCTTTTCTTTACTTTTCAGTTTTTACTTTCTGCAATTTACTTTTACGCACAATATTTTTCTTTCTTTAATTTTCAGTTTTTACTTTTCAGTAATGAGGAGGTAACTCCCCTTTGTTGGGGTAAAAGGTAAAACTTTTGTTACTAATATTAGATTATCTCCCTTAATTTAATAATTAAACTAGTTAAACCTGACTTAACGAGGATACCGCCATATTGGTCGGTTGGTAATTATTTAAATTGGTTTTAACCTGACTAAACTGGATACCGCCTGATTGGTCGGTTGGTAATTAATTATTAATTTGACTTAATCTGGATACCGCCTATATGGCTGGTTGGTAATTATCATGCAAAGTTAATATATTATATTAAGGGAGATATATAAAATAGAAGTAATAAAAGTGGATCTTTTTACCTCAACATTTTCTTTTATTATAATTTTACTTTATTTACTTTCAGCATTTACTTTTCAGCAATTTACGTTTCAGCAATTTACTTTTCAGCAATTTACTTTTCAGTAATTTACTTTCAGAATTTACTTTCAGCATTTAATTTTCAGTATTAATTTTCAGCATTTACTTTCAGCATTTACTTTCAGCATTTAATTTTCAGTATTTAATTTTCAGTATTTTACTTTATGTCTTTTATTTTATTTTTTTACTACCCGTAAATATGTGTCGTAACTAAGCCAGTTATCTGGGGTTGTGTGATGAAATCAAATATCACCGGTTTATAAGGGGTTAATTATAGTTTGGGTAATTTAAAGGTTTACTTATTAAGTCTTAAGCTTAATGCGTCTTGTTAATTGGCCACTAATAATATTGATGTGGTAAATCTAAAATAAACTTGACAAAGGAATTTTAGGTTTCAACCTTAGACTTAATAGCCCACGATCTTCCTTGAGGATGAATAACCCTTTAATAGATTTCCTTACATGATAGACATATACCTGTCGAGCGGGGGTAGCCATAATTGGAACTTAAACTTAATGAATCCAGATAATTTGGTTGACATAGACATATGGTTCAATTGGGTTAAACTAGGTATTTGCGTCTGACCATCGACAGAGGCTTTTGCATAATTTAGTGTTCCAGGTTAGTAAACCGATTTATTACACAAACATAAAATAACCACTTCATCTTTAAAATGATATTGGAAGAAATCCCAACCCTAGATAGTTTTTAATATTGAATTTTTTTAAACCTACATTCGTGCAATTTTATTGTTTTTAAATTTAAAATCTTCACCATTTCAAATCAATCAATCAACCAGTTAGATACTAGTAATCATTTGACCTCATAAATTAATAGATTTGGTATTAAGTCATCGTTGGATCGATACTTTTTATACTACTTGAACGATACGTGCGCTTGCGTTATACGCGTGTGTAAGCACCGATCAAGTTTTTGGCGCCGTTGCCGGGGAGTTATTTATCTTTCACTATTAATTTTGGGGTTAGATACTTTACTTGTATCTAATTTCTTTTTACTTATTTTTTTTTTTCTTGTGTTTCAGGTTCTCAGAAACTACATGAGACGAACCAGAAGCTTTGAACTCCGATTGTTTGACCCAGAAATTGAAAGAACCATCAGATAGTTGAGAAGGGAAAGGCGAGAAGGACAAGAAGCAATTATTAACATGGAACCTGAACCTTTGAACGTTGCACCACCGATTCCCATTCGAGACAGAACCATTCCGATGGTTGACAGACTCATTTCTTGTATTGTACTTCCTCCATTGCCAGCAAATGTATGTGACATCAAAACATGCATCCAGATGATTCAGCAGTCAGTACAGTTTGGGGGGAATGCAACTGAAGATCCTAATGCCCACATCAGCAACTTCCTGGAAGTTTGCGATACTTTCAATTACAACCGAGCAGCTGAAGAAGCAATGAGACTGCGGGTTTTTCCATTTTCCCTGAAAGACAGAGCTAAAGCTTGGCTACATTCACTACCAGTAGGTTCCATCACAACTTGGAACACTCTAGCCATAAAATTCCTTGCAAAGTACTTTCCACCAGTAAGAACTGCAAAGTTGAGGAATGACATCACATCTTTTGTACAACAAGATTCAGAATCCCTTTGCGAAGCTTGGGAAAGATTCAAAGATTTACTCTGGAAATGTCCTCATCATGAGATCGCAAAGTGGCTACAAGTCCAAACCTTCTACAATGGACTTTCTAGAATAATGAGAACCACAATTGATGCTGCTGCTGGAGGAGCTTTGATGGCAAAAGGAGAAGATCAGGTCTGGGACTTAATTGAAGAAATGGCCAATAATAATTCTTTATGGCCAATAGAAAGGAGAATGATCCAAAGAATTACAGGAATTTATGAAGTTGGAGCCAACACAGCACTAAATTCCAAGCTGGATGTGATATAAACACTTAGCATCCAAGTTGTGAAAACTCGCTGGAACCACACGTTCACCATATGAAGGAGCACTAGAACAATTCAACATAAAGAAACAGTGAACTACGTTAACAATTTCAATAGACCAGGGGAATAATCCATATTCCAACACCTACGACCCAGGGTGGAGGAATCATCCCAATTTTTCATGGAGCAACAATTCAGGGCAAATGAACAACCCACCACCCGAATTCCAGAACAGAACAAGGCCAAGAGCATGAAAAAGAACCAGGAATAATAGAAGTGTTGGCCCAGTTGAAGAAGCAAGAAGCAAAATATGATGTTTTAGCAGCTATGGTTCAAAATCAAGTAGCATTGAATCAAAGCCATTTAGCCTCTATTAAAGCACTGGAAAATCAAATGGGACAACTGGCCAATACTTAGAGTTACAGGCCGCCAGGTACCCTTCCTAGCAACACTGAACCAAATCCGAGGAACATGGGAAATGAGCAATGTCATGCCATCAAGTTAAAAAGCGGTACTGAAATCAACAAAGATATTGGAATCAAGGCAACAATTGAAGATATTCCAAAAGAAACAAAGCAACAGATGGAGGAAAAAGAAGCAAAGGAAAAAGAACAGATCACTCCACCTCCACATTTTCCTTAGTGTCTTCAGAAAAACAAAATGGACAAACAGTTTGCTCATTTCTGGAGGTGTTCAAAAAGCTACATATCAACATTCCATTTGCAGAAGCGTTGGAACAAATGCCCAGCTATGCCAAATTTATGAAAGACATTATTTCACGAAAGCGGAGATTGGGAGATTACGAGACAGTAGCATTGACAGAAGAATGCAGCGCCATCATTCAGAGAAAACTTCCTCCAAAGTTGAAAGATCCTGGCAGTTTCACTGTACCTTGCACCATAGGAGAACATGACTTTGGTAAGGCTTTATGTCATTTAGGTGCAAATGTTAACTTGATGCCTTTTTCTATTTTCAGGAAACTGTAAATTGGAGAAACAATGCCCACTTCAGTCTCTCTACAACTTGCTGATAGAACGCTCGTATTTCCAAGAGGTGTAGTTGAAGATGTGCTGGTCAAGGTTGAAAAATTCATTTTCCCAGCAGATTTTATTGTCCTTGATATGGAGGAAGACGCAGATGTACCAATCATCATTGGGAGACCATTCTTGGCTACAGGTCGAACCATTATTGATGTACAAAAAGGAGAATTAACCATGAGGGTACAGGACCAAGAAGTAACATTTAATGTTTTCAAGGCGATGAATTTCCGATGATGAAAAGAAGGATGAATGTTTCAGACTTGATGTGATACACAGTACCATTCAGAACTCCAATGCAATGCAAAGTTCTACTGACAAACTTAAAACATGTCAATTGCCTATGGAGCCTGAAGATAATCGTCTTGTGCATTGAAAAATCCAATTCTTGTACTACAAGAAACAAAAGAGAAAAAGTTCCACTAGCTCAACGAATTGGAGGAATTTCACAATCAGCCTTTTGAGGATGCCAAATTGTATAAAGAAAAGGCCAAGAAGAGACAAGATGAGAAGTTAGTGCGCATACAACTGGAACCTGGGCATAAGGTACTGTTAAACAAATCAAGGGTGAAATTCTTCCCATGGAAGCCAAAATCACGGTGGTCAGGTCCATTTGTGATCACCAAGGTTTTACAAGATAGATCCGTTGAGATACATGATCCTGACTCCAACGAAACTTTCAAGGTTAAAAACAAGCGTGTTAAGCACTACTGGGGAGAATCATTTGAGTGACCAAAAGAAAGTGTCACACTTTCAGATCCAGCATAAATGTTCGAGCAGTCACGTCTAGCTGACGACTTTAAACTTAGCGCTTGCAGTGAGGCAACCCATGCAATTTTTGTATATATTGTGATTTGGTGTGATTTAAATTTTTTGTGTTTAGGTTTTGCAGATTAAGACATTTCAGGATGGAAGAAGTTCTCGTAAATCTTCACAAGCAATTTCCTTCTCTCCCTCAAAACTCTCTGAAGAAAGTCTACAAAGCTCGCTTGGAACAGATGAGATTACTAACAATCTATGGTGTTCCTAATGACATTTGTTGGGTAATTGAAGCACGAGTCCGATTGGCAGGTGAGTCTTCTGACTCTTTTATTTCATGGTGACCAAATTGACCTACAGTTCCAAGATTCAATAATCCCGGAATATTAATAAAACTTCTTAATTAAATATTTCAAATTATTAAATTTGGGTTATTCCACTAAAAACTAGAAGTTGCACTCTCGCTTTCGTAGATAAATAATATAAGACGAACTACGTCGGTGTCCATCGATATAGTCATTACATACATATTGGCCCTTCACGAGTATCTCATAATTAGAGCTGGGTAATATTATCTGTTATACCCCTCTAATTATTTTTACCTTAAGTACCAATGATTCTCTAATGGACGATTTATTCATAACCATTATGAATATTAATCTTTCTATTCGCAATAGAAAGACTTGAGTGCTCTAATTGTTCAAATACCACATCAACCTTAAAGGAATATACTCATCTACTTCTCGCAAGTAGGAGTGAACTCCATATCTATATAAAACGTCCATAGTTACACACCAAACCATGTCCCTAAAGTACGTAGCTATAGGTTGGGATTGCTAAATCAACCTCACATTTGTAAATAAAAGGACATAGCCTGCCATGCAGGATTCGCAGTACACTCAGGATTCAGATCAATCTATATATGACCATCCAGTATATGGAAATGAATTTCTTTATGTAACAGATATTATAAGAAATTCATTTTTATTTGGGTCTAGTCTTATATGATCATATCATATAGGGTGCCTCCATTTTAATGTCACCACATTGACGATCCCAGATCAAGGTCATCATACAATTATAAAATGAACCATAATTATAGATAAATCATAAATAAAGTACTGATGAGTGGTATTTATATCACTATTTCTCACTCACTTAACCCAATATTTTAAATAGTTTCTTGAGTTTTGTGAACGTTTTGATGTATTTTGTGTTATTTTGCAGATAAATAAAGTTTGGAAAGCATTGGAGGCAATTTGGGGCAAAAACGGACAAAAATACGTCAATAGGGATATTTTGGTCTTAAGCGCATCGTGACGCCAAGACTTCTACGTCGCGACGTCTAAAATGCGCCGAACAGTGCTAACGTGCGCCGGGTCCACAAATCAGAATCTGAGAAAAGTTTGACTTTGCTAAAATGCGCCGTGCCACGTGTCACCATCACAGCCGATCTGCTAACACGCGCCGTGCCACGTGTCAGCATCCTACGGTGCCGACAGTCATCATCGCCACGTGTTCCACGTGTCATTCCATGTCATCAGCCACGTCAGCAAGTCAACAAGTCAGCATTGCCACCTCACTGCCAGGTCATCATCAGCCAATCAGGAAGTAACACGTGTCGCAATTCTACGGTGCCGACAGTCTCTTTCCCACGTGTCGCCATGTCGTTGCCACATCATCGCCACGTCAGCATCAATTATTGGATATCCTATCCTTATCTGACACGTGGCGGATAGAATCTCAGCGACCAATCAGAAGCCGCCACGTGTCACAATAATTGAAGCCCAACCACTCTGCCACGTGTCACCTTATCAGCTTATCCAGAATCTTCAAACCAGCGAACCAGAGCGTGCCACGTCGACAAATCTGGCGTAGCGACGCTGAGGACATGACGTCGCGACGCTGGATCCTACCGAGGCCTATAAATTGAGCTCAAGATTTCAGAATTCATTGCACTTTCCTCTCTCTAAAATTCCTTCTAAAGAGAGAGTTTCTCTCTCTAGATTCTTAGTTTTTAGTTTTTTTTTTATTTTTAGTTTTTAGTTTTGTAAATAATTTTAATTACATTTTGTAATAATAGTAATTTAATTTTTACTTTTTACTTTTTACAGTTCTTACTATTTACCATGAGGAGGTAACTCCCCAGCTATGGTGAAAGGTAATTCTTTTACTGTTATTATTTAGATTAATCTCCCTTAAAAATAATATATTCACTATTTAAAATATTGACTTAAAAAGGATACCGCCAGATTGGCCGGTTGGTAATTCATTTTAATCTGGTTTAAACCTTACTAATAAAGGATACCGCCAGATTGGTCGGTTGGTAATTTAATTTTGATTCCGCCTTTATGGCTGGTTGGACTTAATTTGACTTAATCAGGTTACCGCCTATATGGTTGGTTGGAGAAAGAATCAAAAGTTTATATATTATTTTATGGGAGATATCTAAATTAGTAGTAGTAAAAGTAATTCCTTTTACCTTAGCATTTTATTTTATTTTACTTTTCAGTTTTACTTTATGTCTTTTACTTTTCAGTATTTTTACTTTATGTCTTTTACTTTTAAGTTGTTACTAGCCCTAGTTATGTGTTAGTTATCTGGGGTTGTGATGAATTCTAATATCACCGGTTTATAAGGGGTTATTTTATAATTTGGGTAATTTAAAGGTTTACTTATTAAGTCTTAAGCTTAATGCTTCTTGTTGTCTAATCACCAATAAGATTGATGTGGTAAATCTAAAATGAACTAGACATAGGGAGATTAGGTTTCAGCCTTAGACTTAATAGCCCACGATCTTCCTTGAGGATAGATAACCATTTAATAGATTTCCTTACAGGATAGGAATATACCTGTCGGGCGGGGGTAGCCATAATTGGAACTTAAACTTAATGAATCCAGATAATTTGGTTGACATAGACATATGGTTCAATTGGGTTAAACTGGGTATTTGCGTCTAACCATCGACATAGGCTTTTGCATAATTTTGTGTTCCAGGTTAGTAAACTGATTATTACACAAACATAAAATAACCACTTCATCTTTTAAATGATATTAGAATGATTCACGACCCTAGATCTTTGTGTCTTTTGTTATTTTCCTTAGTATTTTCTTTTGTCTTTTTATTTATTTATTTGTAAAACCACATTCAACCAATCAAACAATCATTCTCTTCTCCATTTAATTAGATATTTGTAAATAAATAGATTCAACAATTAATAACAACAGTAGGAATTAAGTCCTCGTGGGATCGATATTTTTATACTACTTGAACGATACGTGCGCTTGCGTTATAGTGTGTGTTTACGCCGGTCAAGTTTTGGCGCCGTTGCCGGGGACTTATATTTCTTGAGTCGTTAATTTTGAAGCTATCCAATTTATTGTATCTAATTTTCTTTATTTCTTATCTGTAATTTTTATTTCTTTATTGTATTTTCAGGTGATTGAAAAATGGAACACTACTGGGAGATTGAGAGATTACGAGCTTTACAAGAAAATACACCCCAAATCTGGGAGCAACAGTCCGGTTTTCTGAGGCCTGTTGTCCAGCCCAACAATTATCACTGGATGCCAGAACCAAGCAATACCACATTTGCTCAACAGAACGAGATGGGAGATGTATGATATGTGATGGTAACCACCCGAGCGATCAATGTATATATCGTTCAGGGTGGCAGAGCTATCAAGATCCTTCATGGTATGACGAGCCATCACATTTCACAGAACCACATTTTTCATCTTATCCACCATCTACCTATGATTTCCATCAACAATCAGAACCATCAAAGATTCACATGCTCAAAGATTGGCTCGTAGAACGGGAAGCTCAATTAGATGCACAAATTCAGAGACAATCAGAAATCCTTCAAATGATGACAGATCAAATGAGACAATTCACAGAGAAACCAGGACTATATACCTCAAGAACCAGTTTCAGATGACACTGATGAAGCCTTCAAATACCAATCATTTCACAATGACACTTCAACAGAGGAGGAGGCTGAGCAGTATCAACAACCAGAGGTATCAGTTCAGGAGCCCGAACCGGCAAAGTATCAATTTGACTTTTATTATTCAGATTCTGACGAGGATGAAGCTGATCTATTTGTACCAACTGCACCAACAACGGATGATCAAACTTTCAATCCTCAAAATGAAGATCTTGGAGCATGCTTTACCATGATGTTTGAAGAAGATCTATATGAACCATCCATTCCAGTCGTATCAGAGGATGAAAACCTAATGTCAGAAACATCTTTAAATCCTCAGGCAGATACTTATGGAGCATGTATTTCAAAGATGACAGATGAAGAGCTGAATACAAAAATTTTACAATACATCTGTGAAGAAAAGGTGGAGCAAGAAGCAGAGTAAATGGAGGAGCAAATGTCTGACCTTAATAAAGATCCAGAGCATTCAGGAGAAACATCGCTGTTTTGGGGAGTACAAATCAAAGATATCACCCAGAAGCTTGACAGAATGGAACTTCCATTCCAAGTCAAGCACCATATAAGACCTCCTGATTTTCTTTCTTTCTTTGCAGGAACCACTGGAACAACAAGGAGCAAAAAGGTGGCACGAGCACTGAATGGACAAAACTCTTTTTGCCACCTTACCGTTGGAAGAGACCCTTCAAAAGCAACGCTCACGGGATTGTTTTTGATCGGACATCTAAAACGACATTGAAACCTCCTTAACAGATGAATTTCAGTCACGTCTGGCTGAAGACGAAAAATTTGGCGCTAGCAGGGAGGCAACCCATGCAATTTGTTGTAATTTCTGTTTTATATTTTGTGTATACATGTTGTAGAATTTTTTTTTAATTTTGTGTGTTATTTTTGTAGGGAAAAGCACAAACGGAGCATTTTTAGACAAAAGGAATGGTGTTTTGGCAAAAATGAAAGCTAATTCATTAGCGATGGCTGAATAATGAATGGATTCTTGAAACGCATCCTAATGGATTTATATACCAAACGAGTAGCGTATTGCGTACACAATTCCGTTGTCTTAATTATTGCTTTGATTCGCTTTTCTATTGTATTATCTTTATTTTCGTAGACAGGATCCAGACTTTTTGACCTTTCACGATTTAATTTGTTGTTTAGCTAACAATCGTCCTTTGGAAGATATTAGTGCTATTATTACTCACCCTTTTCAGGTACTATAAAATCAGCCCGTCATTGCACTTTTGAAGGCATCCCGAGTTGAGAAAGAAATACATAAAAAAATGGAAGCCACTTCAAGAAGACGAGTTGAGAACATCTGTGTGTTTTGCGGTAGTAGTATTGGTACTAAGCCACAATACGTAGAGGCAGCACAGGAATTGGGTCGAGTCTTAGCAGCAAGGAATGCACTTAATATATGGCGGAGGAAATCTTGGACTTATGGGGATCGTTTCAAAGGCCGCACAGGAAGGAGGCAGTCACGTTTTGGGAATCATCCAAAACCCTTGGCAGAGGCAAATCTTATTGGATCATCAAACGGAGAGGAACTGATCGTGCCAGGTATGTCTGAACGACTGGTAGAAATGATTAACCGTGCTGATGCTTTTATCGCTTTGCCAGGTGGCTTGGGTACATTGGAGGAAATTTTTATAGTTCTATCTTGGGCGAACCTGAACATACACCAGAAATCGCTTGGACTGTTTAACGTTGATGGATTTTATGATTTTCTTTGTGTGTTTCTTGATGATGCCCGGAGAAATGGGTTCGTGTCAAAACCTATGAAAGAACTCTTCTTTACTGTCAGAACTGCCCCGGATCTAATAGACCAACTCATAGCCTATGAACCACAAGTTGACCCTATTCTTTCAAAGATAAATTGGTCCGAGGACGATCGTGGTAAGAGGCGTCGGATTAGTCTGGATCTTAACCTTTAATTTCCTGTAGATTATCAGCTAACCAGGTACGACCTTCTTAACTCTCCTTTTATTGTTTAAGATATTGGGGACAATGTCTCATTTAGGTTTGGGGGAGGAAATTAGTTGATTAGTACCTTGTTTTTAGTTTGTATGTTGTTTTTATTTTTAGTCCAAAATTTTTCGAATATTTTGTGTTTTTGTGTTTTTATTTTGACTAAAAAAAGGTGAAATTGGTAAGAGATAGCCGAGTAAGGAGTTTCCACTCCTGAGACGTATCTCAAGCCTATTTTCGAAACAAATTAATTTTTGTTTATTTTATTTTGAATTATTTAATTTGTAAATTCTCCTTAAAACGGACTAAAATGAATCTTCATATGTTCAGTTAGCAAATATTATCAACATATATGGTAACATACGGACATGAGCTAAAATTGAAAAGTTTGTAATATTCAGTGCTCTAGTTTAATTGGAGGAAGCATCTCAAAAAGCAATGGAGTAAAAAAAAAAATTCTGATTTACAAAAATAAAGTATCTAAGATCCGGGTTATTAAGTCTGTAAGGGTGTTTTAACATCTAGTGCCCTAAAACCAACTGGTTTGGGAGTCACTGGCCCAAAGCTCGCTACATGGATCAAAGATGCTGGAAAAATATATATATCTGAATTCTGAGTAATTAAGTCCGTATGGGTGTCTTAACACCTGATGCCCTAAAGCCAACTGGTTTGGGAGCCACCGACCCAACACTCGCTACATAGATGGAAGATATTGTATATAAATAAAAAAAATAGAAAAGAGAAAAATCAAAGAAAAAATCAGAAAAATGAGAAAAATTATTCCATTGCTATAAAAAAGGTGTGAAATCTGATAGAACTTTAGGACAAAAATATTACTCTCTTATCAACTGCACTTATGACTGTTGTGGGCAAAAATGAGTTGATTAATATTTTGTTGGCTGTGTATATGGAGAATGGTAAAAACAATCGGAGAATTTACTTATTCAGTAATTTAAAATAAAACAAAACAACTAGTAACTTGGAGTAGAAGTTTCACTTGATTAGTCACTAACTTCTCTTTTCTCTTGTCTTTTTACTTTTGTGTGCATTAGTTTTAACTAACTTTTTACTTTTGTAAAAACGTTTGTGGGTATCGTTGCTGTAAGCCCTCACGAGACTACAACTCGTCCACTAGGGACACCTAGGGGTTTAAAGGCTTATTGCATACGCTAAATGCAATCGTGATCCCTACGAAAGTGGCTTAGTTAATTTATTTATGTTATTTTACTCTATGTTTTGCTCGAGGACTAGCAAAATGTTAGGTTTGGGGGTGTGATGAGTGGTATTTATATCACTATTTCCCACTCATTTAACCTAATATTTGTATACTTTCTTGAGTTTTGTGAACGTTTTGATGTATTTTGTGTTATTTTGCAGATAAATAAAGTTTGGAAAGCATTGGAGGCAATTTGGGGCAAAAACGGACAAAAATGCGTCAACAGGGATATTTTGGTCTTAAGCGCGTCGCGACGCCAAGACTTCCGCGTCGCGACATCTAAAATGCGCCGAACAGTGCTAACGTGCACCGGGTCCACAAATCAGAATCTGAGAAAAGTTTGACTTTGCTAAAATGCGCCGTGCCACGTGTCACCATCACAGCCGATCTGCTAACATGCGCCGTGCCACATGTCAGCATCCTACGGTGCCGACAGTCTTCATCGCCACGTGTTCCACGTGTCATTCCATGTCATCAGCCACGTCAGCAAGTCAACAAGTCAACATTGCCACCTCACTGCCACATCATCATCAGCCAATCAGGAAGTGACACGTGTCGTAATTCTACGGTGCCGACAGTCTCGTCGCCACGTCATCGCCAATTATTGGATATCCTATCCTTATCTGACACGTGGCGGATAAGAATCTCAGCAACCAATCAGAAGCCGCCACGTGTCACAATAATTGAAGCCCAACCACTCTGCCACGTGTCACCTTATCAGCTTATCCAGAATCTTCAAACCATCGAACCAGAGCGTGCCACGTCGACAAATCTGGCGTAGCGACGCTGAGGACATGGCGTCGCGACGCTGGATCCTACCGAGGCATATAAATTGAGCTCGAGATTTCAGAATTCATTGCACCTTCCTCTCTCTTAAATTCCTTATAAAGAAAGAGTTTCTCTCTCTAGATTCTTTAGTTTTTTAGTTTTTTTTTTTTATTTTTAGTTTTTTAGTTTTGTAAATAATTTTAATTACATTTTGTAATAATAGTAATTTAATTTTTACTTTTTACTTTTTACAGTTTTTACTATTTACCATGAGAAGGTAACTCCCCAGCTATGGTGAAAGGTAATTCTTTTACTGTTACTATTTAGATTAATCTCCCTTAAAAATAATATATTCACTATTTAAAATATTGACTTAAAAAGGATACCACCGCCAGATTGGTCGGTTGGTAATTCATTTTAATCTGGTTTAAACCTGACTAATAAAGGATACCGCCAGATTGGTCGGTTGGTAATTTAATTTTGATTCCGCCTTTATGGCTGGTTGGACTTAATTTGACTTAATCAGGTTACCGCCTATATGGTTGGTTGGAGAAAGAATCACAAGTTTATATATTATTTTATGGGAGATATCTAAATTAGTAGTAGTAAAAGTAATTCATTTTACCTTAGCATTTTATTTTATTTTACTTTTCAGTTTTACTTTATGTCTTTTACTTTTCAGTATTTTTACTTTATGTCTTTTACTTTTAAGTTGTTACTAGCCCTAGTTATGTGTTAGTTATCTGGGGTTGTGATGAATTCTAATATCACCGGTTTATAAGGGTTTTTTATAGTTTGGGTAATTTAAAGTTTACTTATTAAGTCTTAAGCTTAATGCTTCTTGTTGTCTGATCACCAATAAGATTGATGTGGTAAATCTAAAATGAACTAGACATAGGGAGATTAGGTTTCAGCCTTAGACTTAATAGCCCACGATCTTCCTTGAGGATAGATAACCCTTTAATAGATTTCCTTACAGGATATGAATATACCTGTCGGGCGGGGGTAGCCATAATTGGAACTTAAACTTAATGAATCCAGATAATTTGGTTGACATAGACATATGGTTCAATTGGGTTAAACTGGGTATTTGCGTCTAACCATCGACAGAGGCTTTTGCATAATTTTGTGTTCCAGGTTAGTAAACTGATTTATTACACAAACATAAAATAACCACTTCATCTTTTAAATGATATTAGAATGATTCACAACCCTAGATCTTTGTGTCTTTTGTTATTTTCCTTAGTATTTTCTTTTGTCTTTTTATTTATTTATTTTGTAAAACCACATTCAACCATCAAACATCATTCTCTTCTTCTCCATTTAATTAGATATTTGTAAATAAATAGATTCAACAATTAATAACAACAGTAGGAATTAAGTCCTCGTGGGATCGATATTTTTATACTACTTGAACGATACGTGCGCTTGCGTTATACGTGTGTGTTTACGCCGGTCAAGTACCCATTTTATTTGCTCTATATGGACTATTTTATATTACTAACTTCATATTTAAATCATCTTTTATATGACACTCAAACACTAAGCCTTGGGCAAATGAGTAACCAAAGGTAAATAAGATAATTTAAATTATGCGAATTAAATCAAACGTTTGATAAATGAACAATGCATCTTTTATTTCATAGCAAATAATTCAATTTACATTACATGAAGCTCTAGGGAATATCCCAACAACCTCCCACTTGCACTAGAGCAAATGGACATGTCATGTAATCTCAGACCCTGTATGTGACCTTCAAACGCTTTCCCTATAAGTTTTTTGTAAACTTATCAGTCTGATTCTCTACGGATGAAATCTTCATGGCAAAAAACGTATCATCTCTGTACTATCACCCTGATGAGATGATTTTTCTCTCAATATGCTTTCTCTTTTTGTAGCTTATTAGTTCTTTGGAATTCACCAATGTACCACTATTATCACAATAAAGTGTGATTGTTTATCCATATCTAGAAAAACTTCCAGATCTCCCATGAATGTTCGGAGCCGGACTGTTTCCTTAGATGCTTCGCAAGCTGCTATATACTCAGCCTCCATGGTGGAGTCAGCAATACAAGATTTCTTATTATGATCCTCCATACAATGTCCCACCACTAGAATCAACACTGATCAAGATGTTGATTTACAATAATTGACAACCTTCTGAAAATCAAAGTCCATATATCCTTTGAGGGTCATATCCTCGGCAGAATATACAGGCGTATAATTTCTTGTTCTCTTAAGATACTTGAGAATATATTTTATATCCATCCAATAATCTAATCATTGGTTAGACTAAAAACTACTGACTACTCTCACTGCAAAATATATGTCTGGTCTCGTGCATAAGATAACATACATGAGACTACCAACTGTTGTGGCATATTGGATATGTATCATTTCCTCAACTCCTTGAGGTTTCTTAAGAGACTATTACTTTGACATATGAATTTCATGTCAATAAGGCAAATTTCCTTGGAATTTTGCATCCTAAATCGAACAAAGAACTTGTCGATATAGGATGTTTGTGACATAGCTAACAGTCGTCTCTTGTAATCTCGAAGAATTTGGATCCTAAGTATATAACTAGCCTCTCCCAAATATTTCATTTGGAATTTATTAGCTAGCCAGGATTTCACGTCCGATAATATTTTTACATCATTCTCAATGAGTAAGATATCATCAACGTACAAAATGAGAAAAACCATTTTTTTTATCAATGACACGCTTGTAAAAAAAAGGCTCATCGATATTTTACTTAAAATTATAAGACTTGATTATGGTATCAATCTTATGTTTCAAGATCGAGATTCCTTCTTAAGTCCATAAATCGACCTTTGCAACTTGAAAATATTTTGCTCTTGACTTTAGGCTATGAACCCCTCCGGTTGTACCATATAGTTCATCAATATTGTCATTAAAGAATGCAATCTTGACGTCCGTCTGCCAAATCTCATTGTCATAATATACGAAATTGGATAGAATAATACGGATGGATTTGAGCATGGCTACTGGCAAGAAAGTCTCTTCATTGTCAACTCCTCTTTATGGGTATAACCATTGGCCACTAGCCTAGCCTTGAAGGTCTGTACCTTCCCATATGCTCCTTTATTTTTACCCCATCAAATTGGTCAATAAATTCTCAGACTGAGTTGGAGTACATTGAATCCATCAGGAGGCTCATTGCTTTGAGCCATTTCTCTTTATCAGAATCATCCATTGCACTATGACAGGACAATAGATCATCTACACCATTATTGAATGTGATAATTAGTGCCTCTCCAACTCCTAGATAGCAATCAGGTTATCGTACAACCCCCCCCATTGCGTCTACGTGGTTGATCATTCTGACATACTTTCATCGACACTCAGATGTTGAAGGTGCTATGTTTCTTTTAACTATTGTTGATAATGGTGTGTTGGTCGAACTAGCAAGTAACTCCTTGAGTAACAATTTACTTCGAGGTTTGAACTTCATCATATAGTCCTCCTCAAGAAACGTAGCGTTTATCGACACAAGCACTTTATTATTTTCCAGACTATAAAAGAACCCACCCCTAGTCTCCTTAGGATACCCTACAAATAGGCACATTTGAGAATGTGGCTCCAACATTGTAGTCTTATTCTTCAGCACATGTGCTGGACACCGCCATATACGGAAATGTCATAACTAGCTTTACGACCACTCCACAACTCTAAAGAAGTTTTAGGAACAAACTTAGATTGAACTACATTAAGGATATATATTAATGTTTGAAATGCATATCCCCAGAATGAACTAGACAGTGAACTATAACTAAACATAGATCTTATCATATCTAGTAGGGTCCGATTTCTCCTTTCTGTAACACTGTTTCACTATGGTGTTCCAGGTGTTGTAAGCTGGGATACTATCCCATGCTCAACCAAGAATTCCTCGAAATTACTATCAAGCTCCTACAAGATCTGATAATTGAGTTTTTATCATTTTACCTAATTGGTTCTCAACCTCAGCACGATACTCTTTGAAATTTTAAAAGTATCCGACTCGTGCTACATTAGGTAAATGTATCCATATATAGAATAATCATCAATGAATATGACGAAGTATTCATAACCTCCTCAAGCTCTTATGTTCATCGGTCCATAAATGTCCGAATGTATTAGCTCAAGTGGTTAATTGGCACTTATATCTTTTCCAGTAAAAGGTCTATTGGTCATCTTTCTTTCTAGACAAGATTCACAGACTGGTAAAGTTCCAAGCTTTTTAAATCTCTATTCTTTATCAACCTAACTATCTGGTCAAGGCTAATATGACCAAGTCTAAGATGTCACAAATATGTGTCATCATGAGAAATCTTGCCTTTTGTTTTAGGTTTTTCAAACTTAAATATTTCAGTATTGAGCAATGAATTATGTGTTAACGACTTTAACACATATAAATTATTTTCAGAGTTTTCTATGCATAAAGTTAATCCATTTCTACCAATAATAACCAAATTATTATTGAATGAAATAGAAAAACTGTCATCCAAAAGTTTAGAGACACAAATCAAATTCATGTGAAAACTAGGAATAAATAATACATTGTTTAGATTTAAATAACTATTATTTGAAAATTTTAAACTTAAAACTCCCACTACTCTTGATGAAATGGCATCCCCTGTCACGACCCTTATGGTATAGTCATCTTCAGCAAGGTCCCTCCATGAGTTAAGTAGCTGCAAAAAAGAAGAAATATCGTTAGTGGATCCAGAATCAATAATCCATGCAGATTTATCAACCTCCACTAATAGAGATTCGATAACAAGTAAATAATATTTACGTATGTCCTTATTCTCTTTCAGCTCAGCAAGGTATTTCAGACATCTCATTTTCCAATGCCATCATTGTTGCAATGGAAACACTTTCCTTTGGGCTTGACATCATTGGAGCTTCTCTTGTTCTTCTTAATGGGATTTGCCTTAGCCTTCCTAATATTTTTCTTCTTCATCTTTGCAGATTTAGAAGATTCGGCAACGTTTGCCTCTTCACTGGCTTACGAGGATCCACCACCATGGACTCATAATGGGTGAGCTTATTAAGCAGTTGAGTCAAAGTAAAAGTCAACTTGTTCATAACATTGTTGCTTTTAAACTGTAAAAAAACTCTTCGGAAGATTTTCTATGATCATGGTCATCTGGCTACACTTGTCAACACGAGCTCCATGAGTTTCGGCCATGTTGAGATAACTCATCATCCTGAAGCGGTGCTCACGGACTGATGTCCATTCCTTCATCCTCGCAATCATTGTTGAAACCATAGCCTCATAATGTTGCCGCACTGAAGGCTACCCGAACATGCCCTTCAATGACTCCATCATCAAAGATGTTCTAGCCAATGGCTCATACTTTGCAGTAAGAATCTCAGACATCCCTGCTAGCAAGTAGCAGTGGGCTTTCTCATTGGCAACGACCCACCCATTTCTGGTAGGCATTGTACACTGTTTGGCCAGAATATCTGACTGGCTCGAGAGGACTTTCCTCCATCAGGACAAACTTAAGGTCTTCACATATCAAGATGGCATTCATGGTACTTTTCCACTTAACATAGTTTTTTCTCATAAATTTATCATTTGAGAGAATAGAAATAATCGAAGAAACTGTGGTTGAAAATAAAATAAACATGTATTTTAATAATTCATTCATCGCATATTAAAATCATCAAACGTTTAGGTATAAAATTAAAAATGATGCATGAACCATGTATAATGAATTAGAAACCTAAAAGAAGTACTATGCCACAAGAATCTATCATCCCACAAATAAGCGTCGTTGTATTGTAGGTAAAAATTTTGCATGATAGATTTAGACAATCTTAATTTATTAATATATGCAAGGATAACTCGTATTCCTATATTAACCAACCACCATTTAATTTGATCAAGAAATTTCGATATACATTTAATCATTCCTTTGTGAGTGTAGCCCGTTGTTTTGGAACCCATGGAATTAACTAGTGAAGTGCCTCCATAGGGTAGATCAGTTCACCAGATACATCTATACTTAACTAGGGAATGGACTTATTCTTATATTAACCAACCACCGTTTAATTTGATCAAGAAATTTCTATTAACATTTAAACATTCATTCATGAGTATAGCCCGTTGTTTCAGAACTTATGGACTTAACTAGTGAAGTGTCACCGTAGGGTATATCAAATCACCATATAAATCTAGAGTTCCTATCCTCTCGAAATCCAAACTTGATATTGACCCAAAATGGACACCATCCATAGGGGGACGAAAATAAAGCCGTCTTGAGATGCCTTTTAAATCTCACATTTTTAGACTAACAATGGAGATCACATTATAATTGTCGTATATCCCTCTCCCACTCACTATTTTAAATTTAAGGTTTCTACTTAAAATATCTAATATTTTAATTCACTAGTGATCTAACCAATTTGAACTCTTAAAATTTTATTCACTAATTCTTATTAGTCCCAACTAATATTTTACTTAATTAACTATGTTAATTAAGTTTGGTTAAGTGACCTAATTAATTTTAACTCTTAAAATTTTAGTTCACAAATAAGTTTAAAATTTGGAAATTCAAAAGAGACAAAATTTTAATTAAACTATTTAATTAACATAAGGGTCTTATAAATTCCAATGGTACGTGGAATTATATCTCAAATTCAGACCACACTACCTTTCATTCAGAACTCGCTATAGAATTAACGTCTGGATTTCCATCTGATATACCAACGGAAAATATAATGCACTTATAAAACCCATACATATATTTAAATTTTAAATTTCAAATTTTAAACCATTAAACTGATTAATCCAATTAATTTATTTTCATGCATATCTTATTCTAATTTAACTCTTTTAAATTCCATAAAATAATATTTTATGACTAGAATATCCATGAATCTATTACACGTTATAACATGTGAAAATGCAAGAGTAGACACCCTAAGCTATATGACATATTATTCAAACATTTTGAAATAAGCATACATATAATACAAAATTAAAAGTGCATTGACCGTACTCTCATTTTTCCTATACTAATCTAATTAATACAAAATTTACTAAGGCATCCATTGGTCTTCAAATCTTGCTCCATGAATTGGGATTGAGATGTTGGTGGCATCGGCTCTCCAATTAACATAAAATGATAACAACTTAACAAATTTACATAGGAAAAAAATATTTACAACACTTGTAAAAAATGGCTTTATGGCCTTACATTCCCAAAACCGAAAATAACATAAAAATAAGAACCGGAAAAATTTACGATCAATGCAATACATTCATCACAAGAAGTTAAATACAAACATTCATCACATGAACATAAAAATGTGCCTACTCATCAGAACATACATAAAATAATTTATATCTCATATAAATTAATAAAAACATAAACTTTTTAAATAAATTTTAAGAACACTTTTCAAATTTACTCTTGATGTCGATTGCAGGAACTGATTTCCCTCGCGCAGCGGAAGCGACTTAGGCACTGGCATCGTCCTTGAAAAATTTCTTCCCTTTTGTAACATCCACCACTCGGAGATGCTACCGGCATGGAATAGGCTGACTTATCCCCTTGAGCCTCTAACTTTCTGACTTTGATCATCACTATTAATCCATGCACAAGGGCCATTACCCAACTCAACAATATAAAATACATTTTAATACTCATAACTATGTACTCAAATATACTTCTCCATACAACTCTGTTAATGGACACTTTTAACATATTACAAGGACTTATCCAATACTAATGCATGCATGCAACTTTACTTTGGCATTGACTATGCTGAACCTCTATTCTTGCCCCGGTGGACCCAAATTGTTGGAGTTTATCTAAGGTCCCAATGATCAATAAACAAGCATGAACATGTGTGAATACAATCGAGAAAGTCGCAGAATACTCACATCGAGCGGTTGAGCGACGCGGGAGGCAACGAAAACTTCACTTTCTGCCCTTGGACTGCTCACGGCAGTGAGCACTGTCACAGCTCACTGTTTCGGCCATTGGAGGTCTTCGTCAAGCTCCAAGCTTCGTCGAACGATTCCCAGCTCATGGGTGGACTTACCTATCACCTTCGTATGATCCCGGAGTGTGCTAGCACTCTTGATTTTGCAATAAAATCACACTTGATTCCCTTTTTGCTCACAGTTTTTCCAAAATTAGAACAAGAAAAGACCTTGTTTGGGCGAGAGAGAGAAGAAGGAAAAGAGAGGAGAGATGATGAAATGCGTAATTGATTTTGGTTTATTTGTTTTCAAAAAAACATATACCAAATTTTGGCTTTAGAAAAGTCAAACCAATTAAAGCCATCAATGTCAACCACACACATCAAGTCAATCAAGTTGTCAAGTCACATCACTCAAAGTGACAAGTGATTTGACGCTTGAAGTGACTAGCGATTTGACGCTTGATTTGACGTGCCGCACTCGAATTCGAAATACGAATGCGCTCGCAAATAATCTCGGGCTCGGGTTCGCTAATTCCAAATTAACAAATTTTCTGTTGCGTCGTAATTAAATGATTACGCCTAGCGAAGTCACTATTCACGTCGCTAACGAATTAATTCTAAATTAATTCGTTCGCCCGAATTAAAATCTAATTTTAATTCCGTGTCGAAATCCAATTTCGTTTAATATATTAAATATATTAATTTACCGATTAATTCCAAATTAATCGTTATCTCTCTTTAATTGATATTTTCTCTCTCATCTAATTAATCCCAGATTAATTAAAAGTGCGAGTCATACGTCATTGGTGAATCTTCGGGAAGCGACCCATGAGATCCCCGGATATGTTGGCAGTAAATTCGGTCGTCGGACTATCCGAACACGTAAATACCTCGTACTACGTTTATACCGAATTACAAGACAATGTTGGCTTCTAGCAAAGCGCCTTGCCTACCCAATTCTCCAGAAATATCCTTACAGGATTAAAGGATCTGTATTAGGCGTAATATACATAGTATTGCGTATTTATTTCCAGTATCGGATGATGACATGCAAGGTCTGGGGCTGGTACAGTGTCTGCCACGTACGAAGCATATATTGGATAACGAGCAACTAGTCTCTTTAATATCGGATAATCATGACCAAGTCATATTATCCCGACGGTTGCAACCTTTTAAGAGAACCAGTTATGTATCCCTGCGCGATCATCAACTCCATATGACTGGAGTGACACTTCCATCTTGACATCACACCCAACACACTACGATTCTCAATATACCCAGCATTGGCGTACATAGAACCTGTTAAAGCCCTGGACGACCGCAACCAAAGTATATTGATTGTCGCAAGTATTAGCGGTGCAAGTCTCAGGTTAGGACCATATACACATACCCTGATTTCTGACTTCCATAGACACATAGTCATACTACCAATGGAATTCCGAGGGGGTCTATCCAGAGCGAAGCTATTTCCCGTACCATCGGTAAAACAAAACCTCATATTACACTTGCATGAGTATCATATACCCAAATATATGAGAACTATGTCGTTGTGCCCTCACAACGCGCACAAGTGTAATACTAGTCTTTTACACATTTATCGATGTCCAATCTCGATAATGCTCTGACTAGGGATATTTAATGATTTATCCTTCGTGGATTGATACTGTCTCATATCATTCTAAATCCAGGAACAAATCACAGGGACCTCCTATCATTTAAATATCTTGGTGATCTAATCACAAATGATAAGAGTGCAATCTCCTTTGTCACATAGTTAATTTATACAACAACATCATGATTTGTACAAATAGTGACGCTATGGGTCATAATTGTCCAACAATCTCCCACTTGGCCTATAGCCAGTCACTCGAGTGTCTGACACCCGAACTATGTACGGTTGGCTCAAACTACTGAGGAAAGACTTTCGTTAGCGGATTTGCATGATTATCATCTGATGCGATTTATTTGATCATCACATCTCCATGATGTATGATCCGAACGAATCAGATGAATATCGAAGTATATATCTGGATCGTTGATGAGACCATTAATTCTTCAGCCTGTGCTGACGCCTAGCTCAGCTGCTAACAGAACTATATCTAATCTAATTAGATTTATTATCGACCCAGAAGGCTTCTATTGTTGCCTCAGCTGCAGCAATAACCCGCATTTGTTGTTTATTCGGTAACAGTATCTTGCTTGGAATATTTCCAGCTCACTGTTCCGTTATTCAAATTGTATAGTACCGTTTTACGACTTATAGTCGTCTTTATCGGTTAAGAAACTTGCTACAGTGATCCCAGTCACTTCAAGTTCTCCATCTCCATAGTTTAAGGCAACATCTTTAGTTCTCTAAGATACTAACGGATGTTCTTAACATCAATCCAGTGACTATCAGTTGGATTGGCCTGTTTGTGACTCCATATGCTCAAAGCGTATGAGACACCAGGTCATGTACATTTTTCAATGTATGAGTTCTCGGAGAGTTTTAACAAAATACACTAGTGACTACCATCAGTATCCATCCTCTCGAGCTCGTGCTCTGAGTAAACGTACTAAACAGAAAACACTGGGAGTGAGAGGGGGTTAGATCATTTGAACGACCTAGTGAGTGGACAGTTTAAAACAGGAACTAAAATAATTTGTGAAAAAATTATTTTTTGAAATTAAAATCATCTCATTTTACTATCTTTTCTGAACACTCTTTTCTTATCTGAAAATAAATCTCTTTCTGTGAAACTTTTCTGGAAACTCCTTTCTTTCTGTAAATCTTTCAAATTCTCATAAAACTGTTTCTTTTGAAACTCTTTCATAAAACTATCATTTCTGGTAATCATATATCTGAGGATCTGTAGAAAACCTAACGTATGATTACATTACATATCGTCATCCCCCCATACGCCTAAACTAGTGTCTAGGGGTGTTACGTATCACAGTCCTCCATGCCACTGAACTAGAGCCAGGAGTGTTTATCAATGCCACCATCCTGACCCTGAAACTAGGATCGACGAGCATTGGTAATCTCTAGTCCTAAACTAGGATATTTGGGTGTTACTTATCTCCATCTTCTTAGTCTTGAATCTACATATGCACATGTTACTGGATCCTTTAATTCCAAGTTACATCTAAGGTGGGTTTTTCCCTGATGCCTCCAAAAATCACCAAAATCATGCTTTTAAAATCAAAACTTTTCAAAACATTCTCATTTATTAAATAACTGGAAATCAACTTGGCTAACGCCCTAAAACGCTTAAAATTAAGTCTCAAATTAAAAGCAAATAAGTGAATAGCAATTTAAAAAGAAATGTCCACTCACAGATTTGGAATCTGGCCGGCACTACTCCACTTTGTCGAAGAACCCGGGGTTCCTACCGATAATCTATAATCGATAAACTTAATTAGAATATAAGTTGTGAAATATATTTTGGAACTAGATTGAACTTCTCAATTCAACTAAACTATTATTACTACATGATGTATTATGCTTGTGAAACGACATAATGCTTATATATATGCCAATACGAAACCTTTATGGTGGCCCCTAACATCTTATGGTGAAATTGAAATGTGATGAAACTAATCTTGCTACGCATCACAACTCCAGGTCTAACGCATCACGACGCTCATATGAACAGACTGAAATAAGGAGTATTTCATGTTTCATATCGCGACGCCAAGGGTTGAGCGTCGGGACTCCCACATGCTCAGACCCGATACAGAGATCACCTTCTAGTTATACATCGTGACGTTAAGTGTTCTGTGTCGCGACACCCACATGATTAGACCCGAGGAAGAGAGCATTCACATGTTCAGTATTGCAACGCTAGCTAATACGCATCGCTACGCTAGCCCGATTTCAGGTCCAAATACCATTTCTCCATTGTCACTACGCAAAGTAATTCCAACACTCCCAAACTATAACCTTCACACAAGCACTTCTTATTACACTCAAAATATTCCATTATCTAGTATCATCAAATCACAAAGTATTCTCCCTCAACATATCCATATATAATTGAGCAATACTTTAATTTTGTAATCTTTGAGTTATCAACTCCCAACCAAATTAAACTCATGTTAAACCATCTTCTAATGCATAAACCTCAATAAATTATTGTCAAAACATCAAAAAAATCCCCACCCTTCACATGCTAACAAATTCGGCCTTCATGCTCATTCTACACCTTGCCATTATTTCTACCAAAACTTATGCATGATCCACTCTAAACAACATCATAAGCATGTATTAAGGCTTAGAGTTTGCTCAACCTTCTCAAATAACAAAGCCCCAATTTGTAGGGTTCCTAGGTACGAAAATACAATTGAAGGATGGATTCTCATTTTCCTAAATAAGAAGAAGAAAGAAGAAAAAGAAGCTTACTTGACCAAGAAAAGCTTGAGAAATCATCACCATTTCATCAAAATTTGCATGAGAAAGAAGAAGATGGGAGAATTTTATTGAACCTTGCTTACGTTTTAGCTTGAGAAAGAGATGAGTGAATAGTGACTTATTTATAGGCAAATCGCTGTTTTTGTTTTGTAATGAAATGAGTGGCTAATATTTTGCCACATCGCTCAATTGTAGACCTTACTCGAAATTCATTGTAGCTGCCATGAAAATCATGATTTTAGACCTACTTCAGATTCAAATTTGGAGAAATTTCCAATGCAGAAATTATAGCTCACAGTCTTAGCTTTCCGACGATATAAAATTCACAAACATCAGAGATCATATGAAAAGTTCTGGCCCAAATACTAAGGGTTATTCGGAATGGAACATAAAATAAATTATGTATCGGAATTGCGAAGAATTTATCGAATGTTCAAAAAGTAATTCATGAGCAAATACATGCTTGAGCATGATTTATATCATGTATTATGCCACCTTCAACATAGTAGTTGTCAGAATTACCGGGTTTGAATATCTAAAATCTCTATATCCTTTGTGGCATCTCATGTGTATTGGAAGTTTCTGTTGGTTTCTAAGGTGGTCCCAAGATCAATATAAGCAATGAAAAGAATGAATACTCATAAGAAGTATGGCGGAATCATACTTACAAAGAACGGTTTTTGGATGCGAAGATCAACAAAAAATTCCTCCTTGCTTGATGTATTCGGCCAAGGCTTGTTTTTTTGAAGAAGATGAACAAGCTCCAAGCTTCCAAAAGATTCCAAGCTCTAAGTTCGGTTTCCCTATCACCTTGTATTGATCCTTTTAGTGTGCTAGCAAGATGGAAGAAATAAACAATTTTCTTTCTAACATCATGAATAGTGACTGCATGTCACTCACCAAAAATGTGACTTGGCGACTATCACTAAAATGACAAGTGATGTGACTCGCGATGTGACTTGTGAGCCCCACTTTAATTCAAAATCGAAGTGGGACCGCAAACACATTCCGGGCTTGGGTTCGTTAATTCTGAATTAACGAATTTTCCGTAGCGACGTAATTAAATCAAATTCAATTATAATTATGCCTAGCAAAATTACTATTCACGTCGCTAGCGAATTAATTCTAAATCAATTCGTTAGCCCGAATTAAAATCCAATTTTAATTCCGCGTCAAAATCAAATTTCGTATAATATATCGAATATATTATTTTATTGATTAATTCCAAATTAATCGTTCTCTATCTTCAAATAGTACTTTATCCCAGATAAAGTCTCTCTCTCGCTATTAATCCAGATTAATAAAGTTCGAATCATACATCATCGGTGAATCTTCGGGAAGCGACCCATGAGTTCCCTGGATATGTTGGCAGTAATCCGGTCGTCGGACTATCCGAACACGTACGTACCTCGTACTACGTTCTTACCGATTTACGAGACAAGGTGGGCTTCTAGCAAAGCGCCATGCCTACCAATTCTCCAGAAATATTCTTAATGGAATTTATAATCTATGTCAGCGTAGTATACATAGTATTGTTATTGCAATCCAGTATCGGATGTCACATGCAAGGCCTGGGGCTGGAATAGTGTCTGCCCGTACGAAGCATATATCGGATCACTAGTAACTAGTCTCTTTATTATCGGATAATCATGACCTAGTCATATTATCCCGATGGTTGCAACCCTTTAGAGAACCAGTTCTGTATCCATGTGTGACCATCATCTTCATATGACTGAAGTGATACTTCTCTTGACATCACACCCAATACCTACGATTCTCAATAACCCAGAAGAGGCGTACACAGAACCTGTTAAAGTCCTTGACGACCAAAACCAAAGTGTATTGATTATCGCAAGTATTAGCGATACAAGTCTCAGGTTAAGACCAAATACACCTACCCTGATGCGGACTCCCATAGACACATAGTCATACTACCAATGGGATTCCGATGGGTCTATCCAAAGCGAAGCTGTTTCCGTACCATCGGTAAACACAACCTCCTACCACACTTTGCATAAGTATCCAATACTTAAATATATGAGAACTATACTGTTACGCTTCCATAACAACACGCACATGCGATACTAGTCTATTCCGCATTATCGATGTCCAGTCTCGATAAAACTACGACTAGGGATATTTAATGATTAACCGTCGTGGATTGATACTGTCTCATATCATCTCAATCCGGAACTAATCATAAGGACTTTCATCATTCACACATTTAAGTAATCTAATTACGAAATGATAAAAGGCAATTTCCTTGCTACATAATTATTTTGTACAAAACACAATGTCTTTTACAAAATAGTGACACTATGGTCATAATTGTCAACAATCTCCCACTTGGCCTATAGCCAGTCACTCAAACATCTAACACCCTGAACTATGTACATGTCCGCTCAAACTTTTACTGAGGAATAGCTTTCGTCAACGGATCTGCAATATTGTCATCTAATGCGACCTTCTCGATCTTCACATCGCCACGATGTATGATCTCACGATCAGATGGAAACGTCGAAGAACATGTTTGGATCGTTGATGAGACCGCGGTTCCTTAGCCTGCACTATAGCCCCGTTATTGTCAAATACAATGGAACTGCTCAGCTGCTAACAGAATTACTCCTAATCCAATTAGGAATTTTCGGATCCCAAACTGCCTCTTTACTGCTTCAGCTGCAGCGAATTATTCCGCTTCTGTTGTTGAATCGGCAACAGTCTCTTGCTTGGAAGATTTCCAGCTCACTGCTCTGCTCCGTTATTCAAACAAAACACGTACCCAGATTGCGACTTACAGTCATCTTTATCGGTTTGGAAACTTGCATGGTATACCCCAGTTACCTCAAGTTCTCCATCTCAATAGATTAAGAAAGCATCCTTAGTTCGTCTAAGATATTTAAAGATATTCTTAACCGCTATCCAGTGACCTTCACTTGGATCGGCCTGATAGCGACTACACATGCTCAAAGCATATGAGACATCAGGTCGCGTACATATCATGGCATACATGATCGATCTGACTGCCAAGGTGAATGGTATCTGACTCATGTTGTCTCTCTCATCTTGAGTTTTAGGACACATGTCCTTAGATAGAGTGACGCCATGTGACACTGGCAACAACCCCTCTTGGACTGATCCATGTTGAATCTTTTCAACACTTTGTCAATGTACATGCTCTGGGAGAGTCCAAGCAGCTTTCTAGATCTATCTCGGTAGATCTTTATTCCCGGAATAAAGGCTGCTTCTCCCAGATCTTTCATGGAGAATTTTAATGAAAGCCAAGCTTTCACCGATGTTAACATGGGAATGTCATTGCCCATAAGCAATACATCGTCAACATAAAGACAATGAAAGTCAGTGTGCTCCCACTACCTTCTTGTATACACAAGAATCATCTTCGTTTTGAACGAAATCATATTCTTTTGATCTCATCAAAAGAAAAGAGAAGACACCGTTTGCTTCAGTCCATAAATGGACCGATTTAACTTGCAAACCTTGTTTGCATGTTTAGGCACGACAAAACCGTCAGGCTGTTGCATATAAACATCCTCCAACAGGTTTCCGTTAAGGAAAGCGGTTTGGACGTCCATCTGTCATATCTCGTAATCGAAATATGCTGCAATAGCAAGCATTATCCGAATGGATTTAATCATGGTAACAGGTGAGAAAGTTTCGTCGTAATCTACACCATGTCCTTGACGATACCCCTTCACTACAAGCCTAGCTCTGTACGTTTGTATGTTGCCATCCATGTCGGTCTTCTTCTTGAATATCCATTTGCAACCAATAGGCTTTACGCCTTCTGGTGCATCAACCAGTGTCCAAACTTGGTTGGTATACATGGAATCCATTTCGGACTTCATGGCATCTTGTCATAAAGCGGAATCGATATCTTGTATCGCTTCCTCATACGTAGCCGGCTCATCTTCCTCAATGAGATTGATATCTACATGAGGTGAGATCAGAAAACCATACCTCCCAGGTTGTTTTCTGATTCTCTATGACCTACGTGGTCCTTGTGTATTCGAAGATTGTGGTACAGCTTCATCTCTGATGAACTGTTCATGTTCCGTTGAGGATTCTATGCCAGGAACAGTATCACTCTGATTTTCATCGAGTTCTATTTTCCTCCCACTTATCACTGCATTTAGGAATTCCTTCTCAAGGAAAACCGCATGTAGAGCAACAAAAAATTTGCTCTCTCGTGCGTGATAGAAGTAATATCCTTTGGTTTCCCTATGATATCCTACAAATAGGCATTTATCCGATTTGGGTTCTAGTTTGGTACCTTCCAAACGTTTGACGTATGCCCAGCAACCCCAAATCTTCAGGAATGAGAAACCCAGTTTCTTTCCTGTCTATATTTCATATGGTGTCTGTTGAATAGACTTTGACGGAACCTTATTCAAAATAAGTATTGCACTGTTTAATGCATATCCCTAGAAGGAAATAAGTAGCTTAGTGCGACTCATCATAGACCTTACCATGTCTAACAAGGTTTGGTTTCTCCGTTCGGACACACCGTTTAATTGCGGTGTCCCAGGAGGAGTCCACTGTGAAAGAATACCATATTCTTTCAAGTAGTCAAGAAACTCATTGCTCAAGTATTCGCCACCACGGTCCGACCGTAATGTCTTAATACTTTTACTGGTCTGTTTTTCAACTTCGTGTCGAAACTCTTTGAATTTCTCAAAAGTTTCTGACTTGTGTCTTATAAGATACACATAACCATAACGCGATGCATCATCCGTAAAGGTTACGAAGTATTCATATCCACCTCTATCCTGGCTAGACATGGGCCCACAAACATCATTATGAACAAAGGCTAACAGGTCGGTGGCACATACCCCTTTACCGTTAAAAGGTGATTTAGGCATTTTGCCTAATAAGCGAGATTCGCAGACGTCATATGAATTTGGATCAAATCCGTCCAAGTACCCACTCTTCAAAAGTGTGGATATGCGAGTCTTGTTTATGTGTCCCAAACGACAATGCCACATATAAGTTTCATCTTTATGACTTACTTTAGGCCTTTTGTTTGTTACATTTTGAGATTGGTTTATATTCAAAATATAAAGACCATTATTTACAACAACAGTGCAAATTTCTATATCATTTTTATACATAAAACACCCAATGTTTCTAAATACAAAAGTGTACCCACATTGGGCTAACATAGATACAGAAATAATATTCATAGTCAAACTAGGAACATAATAACAGTCTGTAAGTTCAAGTACATGCCCCAAGGGCAGTTCTAAAACAAAAGTGCCAACGGCCAAAACGGCGACTGAAGTCCCATTTCCAACACGGAGGTCAATCTCTCCTGAAGCCAGTCTCCTGCTAATCCGCAGATCCTTCACATCAGTACAAATGTGAGTACCACAACCAGAATCAAAAATCCAATTTTTAAAACTAGAAGTAGTCATATTTATTTCTATAACACATACATGAGGCCGGTGCCTTGCCCGCCTTGATTTCCTTCCTGAGTGCCTTGTACTCGCGGCAGTCACGCTTCCAGTGACCCCGCTGTCCATACTGAAGACAAACATCTTGGGATTTGTCCTTGGGCTTCCCAGAAGCCTTTGACGATTTGGCATTGCCCTTCTTCCTATGCTTCTTCTTTTTAACACCTCCAGCCACCTTGGGCCCAGCCCTCGGAGTCTGAGATGTTGAAGCATAGTGCGCCTCACGCTTCTTGCCCTTAAGGAGCTCCTTTTCTGCCTCTCGCATAGTGGACATCAACTCTCCAAGAGTTTGGTCTTGGTTCAACATGTTGTAGTTCATGATGAACCCACTCCAAGTGTCGGGGAGAGACTGTAGGATCAAATCTACTGAAGTCTCAGCCTCGAAGACTATGCCTATCTGTCCGAGCTGCTCAATATCAGCAATCATCTCTGAGACATGGTGCTCAATAGACGTACCCTCTGACATGCGAGCTCGGAAGAGCTTCTTCTGTAACTCGTATCTTTGCGATCTAAGATTAGATCGGTGGAGATCGTGCCACTTCGCCATCATCTCATAGGGATCCAACCCCTTGTTTTGACGACGGAATTGCGGAGTCATAGCGGCAAGCATTACCGATTGAGCAGTTGTATTATCATCGCTATGAGTCTTCCAAAGCTCAAGCAACTGATCAGGTCGGGGCTTAGGCCTAAGAGGTTTCTCTATAGTATAGAGTAACTTCTCGGATCCCAGAACAATTCTGAGATTCATATCCCAGTCTTGAAAGTTTCTGCCATTAAAGACGTTGTCGCCCATGACAATATCCCTAATGCTTAACTTTCCAGTCATCTTAACCGCAATAGTCCAACTATTCGATTAACGATGTTTGGGTACAGTCTAACTGTTACAAGAAAAATAATAATGTATTAGTTCAACTAATAAAATAATTTTGACGAAATAATTTGAAAGTGCGTAAAGCTAAGTATTTGAACGAAATTGCAAATTCAATACTAGCCTCCCACTATTTTTCGGTGAGCCTCTAACCCTCTGTGGAGTACTCGGGAAACCTAGTTTCCTAGTGGGCTAGGATCCTATTAAATAACACACAACCTTGACTTTGGCCACCAAGCTGTATGATATTTAACTAAGTATATCTCGAAGATCAATTGGATCTCATCCAATTCCTAGATCCGGTAGGTGGACCTCCAAGTCCGAAACATATATACAATATATATGCCAATATATCCAATATATTTTCCTAACATTTTCCTCTGAATCAACTAAGCCTTGGCTTTGGCACAACAAGCTTAATGATTCCAGTTAAGCGGGACCCATTGACCTTGGAAAGCTTCGTAATCAATGTCGATGGACAAGAAGTGATCTTGATTTTGGCCAACAAATCACAACTTGGACAAGACACCGATATGGAACAAAGCTTTCATGATTCAAACAAATCTGCAATTGACAAAGGTCTTGACTTTGGCCAACAAACCAGTGCCAATCTTAGATCTTGAGTAAGAATCACTCAATAGAAGGAAAACGCTTAATATGTTTTGAAGGTTTTTCGCGTAAATTGGCAACCAATTTATTATATTTGTTAGGTCTCATCATACACCCTTAAACATGCATTCTAAAAGCATAATAAGGCGCGGAAAGTAAATTAATAACGATATGCGGATGGATATTTAACAAATTGTTCCTAGAACAAATCACTCCATTTCCTCTCCCCGGCTAGCACAATTCCAACTTCTACCCAATTACATAATACAATAAAAGAAACCTCATTAACATTGAGGGGAATTATGTTAGAAGGGAATACAAAGAATAAATAAGAGAGAAGACTGGACACGCAGGTCTAATTTATAAATTCAAAATTTACAACAATTACAAAATTGCCATTTCCCTTCTAATATCCATCCGATATACGCTATTCATTCACCACATCCATGTATTCATTCAAGCATGTTATTCAATCAATATAATCAAATTCATTAATCTTTGAATATTAGTTATCATCCAATGTTCAAACAATGATTTGATTTGCGCGAGTCCAACTCAATTTAGAATAAGTACTCAAAGTAGAATTCTTGAATTAAATCGAACTACTTAATTAAATCCAATTTAATATGTATTCAATACTAATTCAATATTTAATTCTAAATTAAATAACTACACTTTTAATGCGCTTTCACGACTTAGATTCCAAATCTAATCTTAATGGGTCTCAAAGCCAATTAACATCCAATGTAATTTAATTAAAGTCTAATGGGCTTTCAATTAATTTCATAAGGCATGGACTTTGGTCAATGTGGGTCAAACCCAAATACCAAAGCCCAATTAAGGAATCACCCTCATTTTCCTAGAAACTAATTTAGGCCCATTAGGCCCAATTAAACATTTAAAGCCCATTTGTTATATTTGGACTTAATGGAATGATTTAGGCCAAATTTGGATCCAATCCAATTGGCCTAAACCAACTTGGCCCAACCAAGCCCATTATGCCCAAATACAACAATTATAAGCCCAATTCAAAATCAAGCCCAATTAATTAAATTTCAATATTCCAAATTTCAAAATTCAATTAATTCAAGTGTAATACATTAATTGATTATTTAAATTAATATTTCCAAAATAAAAATTTAATCAATTAATCATGTATTAATTTGTTCAACTCATGTCCAACATTTTTGAATCAAAAAATCATCTCAGTACATGCTTATCAACTCACGGCATTCTAAGGTTTTATTTGTCCGATTTCGTTTTCAATCCGATTGAATCTTAAATCAACATCACCCAAGTCTTTTTACTCATCCAATGATCAAAAGAACAAAAAATTCCATGACTTTATAGGGTACCAAACTCTCGGCCAAGCCAAGATTAAGGGGAAAAATTAATCCAATTCATTATTCATGAAATTGATCATGCATAACACTATGTTATCATCATTCAAGCATACTCAATCAATCAATTTTATCAAATCATGCTCAAATCATTTTTACCCAAATTTTACCCAAATATTTTTCATGCTTAAACCTTGCTCTGATACCATTGTTGGTTTCTAAGGTGGTCCCAAGATCAATATAAGCAATGAAAAGAATGAATACTCATAAGAAGTATGGCAGAATCATACTTACAAAGAACGTCTTTTGGATGCAAAGATCAACAAAAATTTCCTCATTGCTTGATGTATTCGGCCAAGGCTTGTTTTGTTGAAGAAGATGAATAAGCTCCAAGCTTCCAAAGGATTCCAAGCTCTAAGTTCGGTTTCCCTATCACCTTGTATTGATCCTTCTAGTGTGCTAGCAAGATGGAAGAAAGAAAACAATTTTCTTTCTCTTGGAGGAGGTCACGGCAATGACCAAAAGGAGAGAGAGAGAGTGTTTTCCTTTTTGTGTTTTTTTTTTCTAAAAACAATAATGAAAATCAATTACCAAATATTTGGTATATGCTTTCAAAAATTCAACCAAAATTTTAGCTCCAAAAATTGCATTAAATGTCCACACCAACCAACATCATGAATAGTGATTGCATGTCACTCACCAAAAAGGTGACTTGACGTCTATCACTAAAATGACAAGTGATGTGACTCGCGATGTGACTTGTGGGCCCCACTTTAATTCAAAATCGAAGTGGGCCCGCAAACACATTCCGGGCTCGGGTTCGTTAATTCTGAATTATCGAATTTTTCGTTGCGACGTAATTAAATCAAATTAAATTAAATAATTATGCCTAGCAAAAATATTATTCACGTCGCTAGCGAAATAATTCTAAATCAATTCGTTAGCCTGAATTAAAATCCAATTTTAATTCCGCGTCGAAATCAAATTTCGTATAATATATCGAATATATTATTTTATCGATTAATTCCAAATTAATCGTTCTCTCTCTTCAAATAGTACTTTATCCCAGATAAAGTCTCTCCGCTATTAATCCTAGATTAATAAAGTTCGAATCATACGTCATCGGTGAATCTTCGGGAAGCGACCCATGAGATCCCTGGATATGTTGGCAATAAATCCGGTCGTCGGACTATCCGAACACGTACGTACCTCGTACTACGTTCTTACCGATTTACGAGACAAGGTTGGCTTCTAGCAAAGCGCCATGCCTACCCAATTCTCCAGAAATATTCTTAATGGAATATATAATCTATGTCAGGCGTAGTATACGTAGTATTGTGTATTGCGATCCAGTGTCGGATGTCACATGTAAGGCCTGGGGCTGGAATAGTGTCTGCCCCGTACGAAGCATATATCGGATCACTAGCAACTAGTCTCTTTATTATCGAATAATCATGACCTAGTCATATTATCCCGATGGTTACAACCCTTTAGAGAACCAGTTCTGTATCCCTGCGTGACCATCATCTCCATATGACTGAAGTGATACTTCTGTCTTGACATCATACCCAATACACTACGATTCTCAATAAACCTAGAAGAGGCGTACACAGAACCTGTTAAAGTCTTGGACGACCAAAACCAAAGTGTATTGATTGTCGCAAGTACTAGCAATGCAAGTCTCAGGTTAATACCAAATACACCTACCCTGATGCGGACTCCCATAGACACATAGTCATACTACCCATGGGATTCTGATGGGTCTATCACGAGCGAAGCTGTTTCCGAACCATCGGTAAACACAACCTCCTACCACACTTGCATAAGTATCCAATACTTAAATATATGAGAACTATGCTGTTACGCTTCCATAACACGCACAAGTGCGATACTAGACTATTCTGCAATATCGATGTCTAGTCTCGATAATACTACGACTAGGGATATTTAATGATTAAACCATTATGGATTGATATTGTCTCATATCATCTCAATCCGGAACTAATCATAAGGACTTTCATCATTCACACATTTAAGTAATCTAATTACAAAATGATAAAAGGCAATTTCCTTTGCTACATAATTAATTTGTCAAAAAACCCAATGTCTTTTACAAATAGTGACGCTATGAGTCATAATTGTCCAACAGTTTCCACGACAAATCCCGATTTCTTGCTTCTTTTTCCTTTACGAGTATTCCTCAATACTCGAAAGGCTTGCTACTTATACAAGGTATTCAAGGACATTTTGGATTTGCTTGAAGAAATTTTATAAGAATAGAAGGAGCCTTATTTAGGTCTACCTGATATTTCTATTCTTGTTTGGCCTTATTATATTCTCCTTACTACTATAAGTTCTGGCACTTTCTTATTATCTAATTATGTATCTCCACCTCTTATTGTCTCTGGTTGCTTTAAGCATCTGTTCATCATTCCTTACTTTTCTTATAGCTTTCTCTTTATAATCCATTGGGTGAATATTCTTAGAACTTTACTATATATTTCATAACTTGTCTTGAACTTCTGATAATAAACCAAGATGACTACATAAGGATTTTCAATTAGGACAAGTATTATAGTTATTTTCATTAAGAAGAATATTGAAATAGCTTTGGGAATTCGTAATAACCTATCTATAGGGCTTGAGGACATACTCGAGGATCAGATACTTGAGCAGTAGTGCCTCGCATAATAGTACCTCAGGCATAATACGTATACAAGACTCCAACACTCTACCCACTGTAATCAGTGACTCCCTAGACCATGCTCTGATACCAACTTTGTAACATCCCCATTTTGGAGATGCTACTGGTAGGGAATAGGCTGACCAATCCCCCTGAGCCTCTAACTTCATGACTATGATCATTAGTACTAATCCATGCACAAAGGCCATTGCCCAACCCAACAACATAACATGCATTTTAATACTCACAACTATGTACTCAAATATACTTCTACATACAACTCTGTAAAATGACACTTTTAACATACTACAATGACTTATACAACACAAATGCATGCATGCAACTTTACTTTGGCACTGACTATGTTGAACCTCTGTTCTTTCCCTGGTGGACCCAAATACCCTATTGACTGCAATCAGTGTCCATCCTCTCGAGCCCGTCCTCCGGGAAAACCTGTAAAATAAAAAACACTAGGAGTATGGGGTTTGATCGTTTGAACGACCTAGTGAGTGGACGGTTTAAAACGAGAACTAAAATACTTTGTGAAAAAATTATTTTCTGAAATTAAATCATCTCATTTTACTATCTTTTCTGAAAACTCTTTTATTATCTAAAAACAAATATGTTTTGTGAAATTTTTCAGGAAACTCCTTTATTTCTATAAATCTTTGAGATTCTTATAAATCTGTTTCTTTTGAAACTCTTTCATAAAACTATCATTTCTGGAAATAATATATCTGAGGATGTGTAGAAAACCTGAATTATAGGGGGTTACATATCACCGTCCCCCTAGTCATGAATCTACATGTGCACATGTTATTGGATCCATCAATTCCAAGTTACATCTGAGGTGGGTTTTTCCCCATGCCTCTAAAAAACACTAAAATCATGTTTTTAAACTCAAAACTTTTCAAAACATTCTCATTTACAAAATAACAGGAAATAAACTTGGCTAACGCCCTAAAATACTAAAAAGTAAGTCACAAATCAAAAGCAAATAAGTAAATACCAATTTTAAAAGAAGTATCCACTCACGGATTTGGAACCTGGATGGTACTACTTCACTTCGTCAAAGAACTTGGGGTTCCTGCCGATAATCTATAATTGATAAACTTAATTAGAATATAAGTTATGAAATATACTTCGGAACTAGATTAAGCTTCTCAATTCCACTAAGCTATTATTACTACATGATGTATTATGCTCGTGACATGACATAATGCATGTATATGTGCAAATACGAAACCCTTGGGCGTCGCGACGCCGGCCTATTTTCCAGGATTCTATACTTGTTTTCTAAAGCCTGTCTTGTCCCAAAAGCACCACCAACACTTCTATAACAAAATTATTGCACAAACCAATCTATTGAACTTCAAATTCACATGATCTACATCAAGTTATTATCCTCAAATAATTCTTTGATCTCATTATCCTTATTTTTTAACTAAACCCATAAGACTTTCAAAATTTGGGTACTCTATTCTACAATAACTTTCTTTACTTTTCAAACTCCAATATGCAATCTTTTTCATGCCAATATCCCTTTTTTCTATCATCATGCATTAAAATTCTACAATCTAAACTTTGGGTCAAGTTTCTTTACCTTCTTCGTTTTGATTTCCTTCACTCTCCAAGCTCTCAATTGTTGCTAATCTTCTTCTTTGCTTATTCTTCTCTTTTTTTCTCTCTCTCTTTCTTCTTTTTCTTCTTTTTTTCTTCTTCTTCTCCTCCTCTTACGTTTCTCTTTCTTTCTCTACACAATTTCCCCTTTTGAATGTGGGATTAGTATCCCATTTTATAACAGGGGCCACTTGTAATTTTCCCCTTTAATAAAGGTGTAAAAACTCTGAGAAATTTGAAGATTTCTCTAGATAGGTCTGAGCACTATTCATTCAGATTTTTGACCCATGTTTTTTTTACCTATTTATGATTTGAATTTTAAAAATTGTTCAACGCATAAGTTTTAAGTCTCGATTTCAGCTTTCCATTGATATAAAATTCATTAAAATTGGAGTTCGTATGCGAAAGTTACGGCCCAAATACCCTGGGCTATCCGAAGTAGAACATCATACCATCTAGTATCGGAATTTTCGAAGGTTTATCCAACTGCTCACCAAAGTTATTTCATGAGGGTATATGTATACAAACATGATTTATATTATGTGATACTCGACCCACGAGGTAATAGTGGTTGAGATTCTTGATCGTTACAATGTTGTATGCGATGCCAAAAATGGGTCATGGCCGATGAGAAAGCCCGCTGTTACTTGCTAGTAGGGATGTCTGAGGTTCTTGCTGCAAAGCATTGGATACTTATGCAAGTGTGATAGGAGGTTATGTTAGTCGTTGGACCGGGAACAGCTTCGCTCTGGATAGACCCCTCGGAGTCCCATTGGTAATATGACTATGTGTCAATGGGATCCGAATCAGAGTTGGTGTATGTGGTCTTAACCTGAGACTTGCATCGCTAATACTTGCGCCAATCAGTATACTTTGGTTTTGATCGTCCGGAGCTTTAACAGGTTCTGTGTACACCTCTTCTGGGTATACTAAGAATCGTAGTGTATTGAGTGTGATGTCAAGATTAAAGTATCACTTCAGTCATATGGAGATGATGATCACACAGGGATACAAAACTCGTACTCATAAATGCTGCAGCTATCGGATAGTATGACTAGGTCATGATTATCTGATTACAGAGACTAGTTGCTAGTGATCCGATATATGCTTCGTATGGGGCAGACATAATTCCAGCCCTAGAACTAGCATGTGACATCAGATAATGGATCGTAATACGCAATACAATATATACTACGCCTGATACAGATTATATATTTCTTGTTGAATATTTCTGGAGAATTGGGTAGGCATGGTGCTTTGCTAGAAGCCAACCATGTGTTGTAAATTGGTAAGAACGTGGTACGGGGTAGGCACGTGTTCGGATGGTCCAATAACCGTATTTACTGCCAACATATCCAGGGATCTCTTGGGTCGCTTCCCAAAGATTCACCGATGACATTTGACTCGAACAAAATTAATCTGAGATTAATTATGAGAGAGAAAATTAATCTGGGATTAATTATGGTAAGAATTAATCTGGGATTAATTCGACTAGAAGAGAGAACGCGATTAATTTGGAATTAATCAGCAAAGTAAATTTAATAGTTAAATTGGATTTTACTATTTAATTTATTTAATTAGGCAAAAATAATATATTGGATATATTAATTGAAATTGGATTTTAATACAGAATTAAAATTGGATTTTAATTCAAGCGAACGAATTAATTTAGAATTAATCCGTAAGCGACTTTCGTAATAATTTTGCTAGGCATTATTATTTAATTAAATTGGATTTAATTACGTCATGACGGAAAATTCATTTAATCGGATTAAACGAACCCGGGCCCAAAGTGTGTTGTATAAGCCAACTAAATTTGGAATTTAAAGTGGTGGGACCCACTTTACTTATATCAAATGTTTGACATTTGATGGAGGTAGTTGGGCTTTAAATTAAATGAAACCATTTACTTTTCACCTACCTTGTTTTTGGAAAAACAAGTTGTTAAACTTGGTTTTGGAAAACAAAAGAAAATACAACACAAAAAACTCTCTCTTTCTTTTCTCTCTACATGGCCGAAACTTCTTCTTCTTCTTGGAGGAAAATTTTGTTTCAATTTTGTTCAAGCTAGCACTAAAAGGGGTCAAAGAAAGGTGATAGGGAAACTCACCCAAGAGTTTGGAACTCAAAATGAGGGCTTGGAGCTTATACATTCGTTGGAAATTTCGAATTCCATAACCGATCAATGTAAGTCTTTTCCACAACTTATTTTGATTTATTCACACTAGAATCATGTTTAGGATCCTTGGCAAGTCTTAGAGACACTAACAATGGTATCAGAGCCACCTAAACTTGATTTTAAATTCTAGGATTTATAATTTTAATTTGGGAATTTTATGCTTGGAGTGTGAAAATTCGAAATTGGTTGTTTGGTTGTGTTTAGATGATGATGAATTGGATTTGAGAAATTGATTGGATCAAAAATTTCCCTAAAATCCAAGACATGGCCGAATGTAAACCTTAGAATGCTCATGGTGATTTTTTGAATTTGACAATTGGATGGGTTAAATAGCATGAAATTGAATGTTAATTGTTTATTTAATTGGATGTTAATTTCATATGGTTACCGTGAGTGTGAGCATGTTGGATGAATTGATTTTGCTTCAATTTGTGTTGGACATGAATTGAAATATTGAGCATGATTAATTGGATTAATTAGTGTTTTGGAAATATTAGATTAATTGATTAATTGTGCATATTACACTTTAAATTGAATTAATGTGTTTTTGGAATATTATGTTAATTTAATTTGTTGTAATTGGGCTAATGGGCTTGGTTGGGACAAGTTTGGTTTTGGACAATTGGGTTGGATCCAATTGGGCCTAAAATCATTTCCATAAAGTCCAAATATGACTTTTGGGCCTTGAATAATTTAATTGGGCCTAAATTGATTTTGTGGCATAGGGTGATTCCTAACTTGGGCCTTGGCATCTTGGGTTGGATCAATAATTGCCAAAGCCCATGCCTAAAGAATTAGTTAAAAGTCCATTGGACTTTAATTGAATATACATTGGATGCCAATTGGGCCTTTGAGACCAATTTAGATTGGATTTGGAATCCAAGTCTAAAAGGCACTATTATAAGTGTAATTATTTAATTTAGAATTAAATATGAATTAGTATTGGATACAATTTAAATTGGATTTAAAATTGTAGTTCGATATAATTCAAGAATACGTACTTTGAGTATTTATTCTTAAACGAGTTGGACTCGCGCAAATCAAATTGTTGTATGAACATTGGATGGTCATTAATTCAAAGATTAATTAATTGGATTAGATTGATTGAACAACATGCTTTGTGTGAATACTTGGATGTATTTGTATGAATAATGTATATCGGATGGATATTAGTCGGTGAGGTAATTTTGGAAATTGTTGTAATAAATTTGGAATCTATTAAATTGGACCTGCGCATCCAGCCTTTCACCTCCTTATCTCTTTGTATTTCTCTTCTCACTAATTCCCCTCAATGTAAATGAGGTTTCTCTAATGTATTATGTAATTGGGTGGAAGTATGGAAAGTGCTAGCGGGAGAGAGGAAAAAGAGTGATTTGTTCTAGGAATAAATTGTATTATATATCCATCTGCATATCATTATTAATTTTGTTTGCGCCTTAATATGCTTTTACAATACATGTTTAAGGGTGTATGATGAGACCTAATCAACGATAATAAATTGGTTGCCAATTTACGCGAAAAACCCTTCTTAAATATTAAGTGTTTTCCTTCCATTGAATGGTTCTTTCTCAAGATCCAAGATTGGCTTTGATTTGTTGGCCAAAGTCAAGATCATTGTCCATTGTGGATGTGTTTGAACCACGAAGGCTTTTTTATGTATCGCATGTCTTAGGTAGTTGTGACTTGTTGGCCAAAGTCAAGGTCACTTCTGTACATCGACGTGGATTACGAAGCTTTCGCACTGTCAATGGGTCACGATTAACTGGAATCATTAACCTTGTTGAGCCAAAGCCAAGGCTTAGTTGATTCAGAAGAAAGGTTAGGAAATATATATTGGATATATATCTCGGACTTGGAGGTCCACCTACCAGATCTAGGAATTGAATGGGATCCAATTGATCTTAGAGATCTACTTAGTTAAGTTTCAGACAACTTGTTGGCCAAAGTCAAGGTTGTGTGTTATTTAACAGGATCCTAGCCCACTAGGAAACTAGGTTTCCCGAGTACTCCACAAAGGGTTAGAAGCTCGCCGAAAAATAGTGGGAGGCTAGTATTAAATTTGTAATTTCGTTTAATACTTGCTTAACGCGCTCTTTTAATTATTTATCGTCGTTATAAATATATTAGTTGGACTATTATTGAATATTGCTTTCTTTGAACAGTTAGACTGTAAAAGACACTACTCCACTTGTAGTTGGTTATATAGTTGGACAATAGTAACCGTTACATTTTGAGAGTACCCGAAATCATTGATTGGATAGTTGGACTATTACAATCGAGATGGCTGGAAAGATTAGCTTTAGGGACATCATCATGGGCGATAATGTCTTTAACAGCTCCAATTTTCCAGATTGGGAGATGAATCTTAGGATAGTCCTGTGAGCCGAGAAGTTACTCTATGTCATAAAGACACCTCTCGGGCCTGAGCTCGGAGTTGAGCAAATAGTAGAGTATGAGCTTTGGAAGACTTATCGTGATGATAACTTTAGTGCGCAAACCGTCATGCTTACCGCAATGACTCCTCAATTTCGTCGTCAGAACAAAGGATTGGATCCTTATAGTATGATGTTGAAATTAAAGGATCTTCATAGATCTAACCTTAGATCTCAGAAGTATGAATTGCAAAAGAAGCTCTTTCATTCGCGTATGTTAGAGGGTACATCTGTGGAGCACTATGTATCGCATATGATTGCTAACATCGAATAGCTAGGTCAGCTGGGCATCACCTTCGAGGCCGAGACTTCCATAGATTTGATCTTACAGTCTATGCCCAACTGCTGGGGCGGGTTCATCATGAATTATAACATGATGAACCAAGAGAAGACTCTTGGATAGTTAATAGCTATGCTCAAGGAGGCAGATCCAGAGCTTTTAAAGGGCAAGAAGCGCGAGGCAAACCTTACTTCGACATCTTAGAAGGCCAAGGCTTGGCCGAAGGCTTCTGGGGGTGTGAAGAAAAAGAAGAAAAAGGGCAAGACCAAATCATCACAGTCTTCTGGGAAGACTAAGGACATATCCCAAGACGTCTGCCTACGTTGTAGTAAACGGGGTCACTGGAAGTGTGACTATCGAGAGTGCAAGGCTCCGGCTTTAGGTATGTTTTTTATAAACACGTCCACTAATGGTTTTAAAAATTGGATTTTTAATTCTGGATGTGGTACTCACACATGTACTAGTGTGCAACATCTGCTGATTAGCAGGATATTGGCTTCAGGCGAGATTGACCTACGAGTCAGAAATGGGACGAAAGTCGCTATTTTGACCGTTGGGACCTATGTTTTTTATTTGCCCTTGGGGCATGTAATTACATTAGGTGACTGTTAGTATGTACCTAGTTTGACTAAGGAACATCATCTCTGTATCTAGTTTAACTCGATGCGGGTATACCTTAGTATTCATGGACACTGGGTGTTTTGTATATAAAGATGGCATTTTGATATGTACAACATATGTTAATAATAGTCTTTATATTTTGAATATAAACGAATCTCAAACATATAACATGACAAACAAAAGGCTCAAATTGAGTAACACGAATGAAACTTATCTGTGGCATTGTCATCTGGGACACATTATCAAGACTCGTATATCCACACTTTCGAAGAGTTAATAAATGGACAGATTTGATCCTAATTCATATGATGTCTACGAATCTTGCTCATTAGGGAAAATGCCTAAAACACCTTTTAGTGGTAAGGGTGTACGTGCCACCGAACTGTTAGCCCTCGTTCATAGTGACGTATGTGGGCCCATGTCTAGCCAGGCTAGAGGTAGAAATGAATACTTTGTAACCTTTACAGATGTTGCATCGCGTTATGGTTATGTGTATCTTATGACACACAAGTTTGAAACTTTTGAGAAATTCAAAGAGTTTCGACACGAAGTAGAAAAATAGACCGGAAAAAGTATTAAAATATCACGGTTGGACCATGGTGGAAAATACTTGAGCAATGAGTTTCTTGATTACTTGAAAGAGTATGGTATTCTTTCAAAGTGGAGTTCTCCCGGAACACCTCAATTGAACGGTGTGTCTGAACAGAGAAACCGAACTTTATTGTACATGGTAAGGTTAATGATGAGTCGCACTGAGCTACCAATTTCCTTCATGAGATACGCATTGAACAGTGCAATACTTATTTTGAATAAGGTTCCGTCAAAGTCTGTTAGACAGACTCCATATGAAATATGGACAGGAAAGAAACCAGGTTTCTTATTCCTGAAGATTTGAGGATGCTGGGCATATGTTAAACGTTTGGATGGTACCAAACTAGAACCCAAATCGGATAAGTGCCTATTTCCACAAACCTAACATTTTGCGGTTATTCTAGGGAAACCAATTTCCACAACCCACAAGAGAACAAAAATATTTGTTGCTCTCCATGCGGTTTTCCTTAGGGGAATTCATAAATGCAGTGGTAAGTGGGAGGAAAGTAAAACTCGATGAAAATCGGAGTGATACTATTCTTGGCACCAATCCCTTCACGGAACACAAACAGTTCATCAGGGATGAGACTGTACCACAATCTTCTAATACACAAGAACCGCGTAGGTCGGAGAGAGTCAGAAAACAACCTTAGAGGTATGAGTTTCTGATCTCACCTCATGTAGACATTAATTTTATTGAGGATAATAAACCGGCTACGTATGAGGTAGCGATACAAGGTATCAACTCCGCTTTATCGCAAGGTTCCATGAAGTCAGAAATAGATTCCATGTATACAACCAAGTTTGGACACTGGTTGATGTACGAGAAGGCATTGTGCCTATTGGTAGCAAATGAGTCTTCATGGTGAAGACAGACATGGATGGCAACAAAAAAACATACAAAGCTAGGCTTGTAGCGAAAAGGGTATCGTCATCAACATGGTGTTGATTACGACGAAACCTTTTACCCGTTGCCATGATTAAATCCATTCGAATAATGCTTGCTAAAACTGCATATTTCGATTATGAAATATGGCAGATGGACATCAAAAACCCTTTCCTTAATGGAAACCTTTTGGAGGATGTTCATATACAACACTCTGACGGTTTTTTCGTGCCAAAACATGCAAACAAGGTTTGCAAGTTAAATCGATCCATTTATGGATTGACGCAAGCATTGCGTTCTTGGAACCAACGTTTTGATGAGATCATAATGGTATATGATTTCATTCAAAACGATGATGATTCTTGTGTATATTAGAAGGTTAGTGGGAGCGCACTGACAATGATTGTCCTATACGTTGATGATGTATTGCTTCTTAGCAATGACATTCCCATATTAAAATCGATGAAAGCTTGGCTTTCATTAAAATTCTCCATGAAATACTTGGGAGAGGCAACCTTTATTTTAGGAATAATGATCTATTGGGATAGATCTAAAAGTTGTTGGCACTCTCCGAGAACTCGTACATTAACAATGTTGAAGAGATTCAACATGGATCAGTCCCAGAAGGGACTACTTTCTGTGTCACATGGAGTCTCTCTATCTAAGGACAAATGTCCTAAAACTCAAGATGAGAGAGAATCAATGAATCGGATCCCGTTCGCTTAATCAGTCGGATCAATCATGTATGTCAAGAAATGTACGCGGCCTGATGTCTCATATAATTTGAGCATATACAGTCACAATCAGGCCTATCCAGGTGATGGTCACTGGATTGATATAAAGAACATCATTGAGTATCTTAGAAGAACTAAGGATGCTTTCTTAGTATATGGTGGATGAGAACTTGAGGTGACTGGGTTCACCGATGCAAGTTTCCAAACCGATAAAGATGACTATAAGTCGTAATAAGGGTACATATTTTGTTTGAACAACAGAACAGTGAGCTGAAAATCTTCCAAGCAAGATACTGTTACCGATTCAACAACAAAAGCGGAATACATTGCTGCGGCTGAGGCAGCAAAATAAGCATTTTGGATCAATAAATTCCTAATTGGATTAGGAGTAGTTCTGTTAGCAGCTGAGCTCGGCTACAGCACAGGCTAATGACATTTGACTCGAACAGAATTAATCTGGGATTAATTATGAGAGAGAAAATTAATCTGGGATTAATTACGGTAAGAATTAATCTGGGATTAATTCGACTAGAAGAGAGAACGCGATTAATTTGGAATTAATCAGCAAAGTACATTTAATAGTTAAATTGGATTTTACTATTTAATTTATTTAATTGGGCTAAAATAATATATTGGATATATTAATTGAAATTGGATTTCAATACAGAATTAAAGTTGGATTTTAATTCAAGCGAACGAATTAATTTAGAATTAATTCGTAAGCGACTTTCGTAATAATTTTGCTAGGCATTATTATTTAATTAAATTTGATTTAATTACGTCGCGACGGAAAATTCATTTAATCGGATTAAACGAACCCGGGCCTAAAGTGTGTTGTATAAGCCAACTAAATTTGGAATTTAATGTGGTAGGACCCACTTTACTTATATCAAATGTTTGACGTTTGATGGAGGTAGTTGGGCTTTAAATTAAATGAAACCATTTACTTTTCACCTACCTTGTTTTTGGAAAAATAAGTTGTTGAACATGGTTTTGGAAACCAAAAGAAAATACAACACAAAAAACTCTCTTTTTCTTTTCTCTCTACATGGCTGAAACTTCTTCTTCTTCTTGGAGGAAAATTTTGTTCAAACTAGCACTTAAAGGGGTCAAAGAAAGGTGATAGGGAAACTCACCCAAGAGTTTGGAACTCAAAATGAGGGCTTGGATCTTCTACATTTGTTGGAAATTTTGAATTCCATAACTGATCAATGTATGTATTTTCCGTAACTTATTTTGATTTATTCACACTAGAATCATGTTTAGGATCCTTGGCAAGTCTTAGAGACACTAACAATGGTATCAGAGCCACCTAAACTTGATTTTAAATTCTAGGATTCATAACTTTAATTTGGGAATTTTATGCCTGGAGTGTGAAAATTTGAAATTGGTTGTTTGGTTGTGTTTAGATGATGATGAATTGGATTTGTACATCATTGGATTTGAGCAATTGATTGGATCAAAAATTTCCCTAAGATCCAAAACATGGCCGAATGTAACCCTTAGAATGCTGACCGGTGCGTAATCACATGCGTATAACGCAAGCGCACGTATCGTTCAAGTAGTAAAAAAAGTATCGATCCCACGATGACTTAATACAAAATCTATTAATTTTATGAGGTCAAATGATTACTAGTATATAACAGGTTGTTTGATTGATTTGAAATGGTGATGATTCTAAATTTAAAAACAAGTAAATAAAATTGCACGAAAGTAGGTTTAAGAAAATTCAATATTATGAAACTATCTAGGGTTGTGAATCTTTCTAATATCCTTTAAAAGATGAAGCGGTTATTTCATGTTTGTGTAATAAATCGGTTTACTAACCTGGAACAATAAATTATGCGAAAGCCTTTGTCGATGGTCAGACGCAAATACCCAGTTTAACCCAATTGAACCATATGTCTATGTCAACCAAATTATTTGGATTCATTAAGTTTAAGTTCCAATTATGGCTACCCCCGCCCGACAGGTATATGTCTATCATGTGAGGAAATCTATTAAAGGGTTATCGATCCTCAAGGAAGATCGTGGGCTATTAAGTCTAAGGCTGCAACCTAAAATTCATTTGTCAAGTTTATTTTAGATTTACCAAATCAATATTATTAATGGTCAATTAACAAGACGCATTAAGCGTAAGACTTAATAAGTAAACCTTTAAATTACCAAACTATAAAATAACCCCTTATAAACTGGTGATATTGGATTTCATCACTACCCCAGATAACTGGCTTAGTTACGACACATATTTACGGGTAGTATAAACTTAAATAAAATAAAAGACATAAAGTAAATACTGAAAATTAAATGTTGAAAAGTAAATGCTGAAAGTAAATTGCTGAAAAGTAAATACTGAAAGTAAATTGCTGAAAAGTAAATAAAGTAAAAGTATAATAAAATAAAATGCTGAGGTAAAAGGATCCACTTTTATTACTTCTATTTTAGATATCTCCCTTAATATAATATATTAACTTTGCATGATAATTACCAACCAACCATATAGGCGGTATCCAGATTAAGTCAAATTAATAATTAATTCCCAACCGACCAATCAGGCGGTATCCAGTTTAGTCAGGTTAAAACCAATTTAAATAATTACCAACCGACCAATATGGCGGTACCCTCGTTAAGTCAGGTTTTAACTAGTTTATATATTACAATTAAGGGAGATTAATCTAAATATTAGTAATAAAAGTTTTACATTTTACCCCATCAAAGGGCAGTTACCTCCTCATTACTAAAAAGTAAAAACTGAAAATTAAAGAAAGAAAAATATTATGCGTAATAGTAAATTGGGGAAAGTAAAAACTGAAAAGTAAAGAAAAGAAAGTGCGAAAGCGGAAATTAATTACTGAAAGCTGTAAATAAAAAAACAAGATACAATCTTCTTAGTATTCTTAAGGAATTCCTTAGAAGAAAGTATGAATTTACAAATGAAATGGCTTGGTATTTATAGGCAAAATTTTTCCTCCATCAAATCATCCACCAAATCCATTATTAATTGCTCCACTAATTTCTCCACTAATTGCTCCACAAAATCCATTATTAATTACTCCACTAATTTTTTATCATGTTTGGTGGTGATTTGATAATTTTTATTATTTATTTATTAATTTATTTTTTGCTTTGAAAATGACTTTAATAATTACACACAACACACTTTTGGATGATTCATCAATTACGGGCATGAAATCTTCAGAATTAGAAATTATTTTTTCTTCCAAAGTTGTAGATATTTGCGTCTTCTTTAATCTGGAACCTGAATCAGCTCAATCCGATATTGGAGTAAAACGTTATGCCCAAAATACGACAGATGCGCAAAACTGGAATTTCCAAAACTGCACTTCGTTAAAACGCCCCTTCAAGTTTCCAATCTCCAAAATTAATATGTCAAGTCCAATTTTTTCCCTTATTTGACCCAAATTTTGTCCTAAATGATTTCATTGTGTCCCAATTTTATTTTATCTGAAAAATAAACTAAAACACATCAAAACGTTCATCAAACCCGAGAAACTAAACAAAATATTAAGTAAAATGGGCGGTAAATATTGATATATTTTCCGCTCATCACACCCCCAAACCTAACATTTTGCTAGTCCTCGAGAAAAACAACAAAATAAAATACAAGAAACAATTAAAATTAAACTAATCCACTTTCGTAGGGATCACGGTTGCATTTAGCATATGCAACAAGCCTTTAAACCCCTAGGTGTCCCTAGTGGACGAGTTATAGTCTCGTGAGGGCTTACAGCAACGATACCCACAAACGTTTTACAAAAGTAAAAAGATAATAAAACTAATGCACACGGAAGTAAAAAGACAAGAGAAAAGAGAATAAATAATTTTGTGACTAATTAGGTGAAACTTCTACTCCAAGTTACTAGTTGTTTTCTTTCTTTCTAAATTACTGAATAAGTAAATTCTCCGATTATATTTACCATTCTCCATATATACAACCAACAAAATATTAAACAACTCATTTTTGCCCACAACAGTCACAAGTGCAGTTGATAAAAGAGTAATATTTTTGTCCTAAAGTTTTATCAGAATTCACACCTTTTTGCAGCAATGGAATAATTTTTCTGATTTTTCTGATTTTTCTTTTTTTTTTCTTTTTTTTTTGTTTATATATAATATCTTCCATCTATGTAGCGAGTGTTGGGTCGGTGGCTCCCAAACCAGTTGGCTTTAGGGCACCAGGTGTCAAGACACCCCTACGGACATAATTACTCAGACTTTAGATATATATATTTTTGCAGCATCTTTGATCCATGTAGCGAGCTTTGGGCCAGTGACTCCCAAACTAGTTGGCTTTAGGGCACTAGGTGTTAAAACACCCTTACAGACTTAATAACTCAGATCTCGGACGTTTTTTTTTTTTCTTTTTTTTTACTCCATCACTTTTGAGATGCTTCCTCCAATTAAACTAGAGCACTTAATATTACAAACTTTTCAATTATAACTCATGTCCGTATGTTACTATGCATGTTGCTAATACCTGCTAACTGAGCATATGAAGATTCATTTTAGTCAGTATTATGGAGAATTCACAAATTAAATAATTCAAAAGGAAATAAACAAAAATTAACTTGTTCCAAATTAGGTTTTAGATACGCCTCAGGAGTGGAAACTTCTTACTCAGCTATCTCTTACCAATTTCACCTTTTTAGTCAAAATAAAAACACAAAAACGCAAAATATTTTTGTAATTTTTGAAAAAATTTCAATTTTTTTGTATTTTTCGAAAAAAAATTGGACTAAAAATAAAAACAACACACAACTAAAAACAAGATACTGATCAATTAATTCCCTCCCCCAAACCTAAATGAGACATTGTCCACAATGTCTTAAACATTAGAAGAAGAGCTTGGAAGATAGTACCTGGTTAGCTGAAATTCTTCACGAAAAGTTAAAGGTTAAGATCCAGATTAATCTGACGCCTCTTACCACGATCGTCCTCGGACCAATTTATCTTTGAAAGGATAGGGTCAATTTGTGGTTTATAGGCTAAGATTTGGTCAATTAGATTCGGAGCAGTTCTGGCAGTGAATAGGAGTTCTTTTAAAGGTTTTGACACGAACCCATTTCTCCGGGCATCATCAAGAAACACACAAAGAAAATCATAAAATCCTTCAAAGTTGTACAGTCCAAGCGGTTTCTGGTGTATGTTCAGGTTCGCCCAAGATAACAAGCATCAGTACGGTTAATCATTTCTACCAATCGTTCAGACATACCTGGCACGAACAGTTCCTCTCCGTTTGATGGTTCAATAAGATTTTCCTCTGCCAAGGGTTTTGGGATGATTCCCAAAACGTGACTGCCTCCTTCCTGTACGGCCTTTGAAACGATCCCTATTAGTCCAAGATTGCCTCCGCCATATACTAAGTGCATATTGTAGGCACTGTATTTTTGCATATAAGCCCGATGATTAGTCTCGTATGGAGACACTACCTCTTTAGTTGTGAAATCCGCGAGAAACGGACGTTGGAAGGGTAAAGTTGGAAATTAGCATTTTGTCATATTTAACTCGCTTGTTTCGCTTCGGGTTCGCTTGTTGGACCTCTGTTTTTAAACACACCAAACCCAATCCAAAATAATTAAAACATTTAAAATGCATCACAAATTAAATTAAAACCAATTAAATTAAACTTAAATTAAATTAAAATTAAATCACATTCCTAAACTAAATAAATCCAATTAAATTAAATTAAAACACATGTCACAAATTAAACTCCTTTCCCAAATTAAAAGATTCAAATTAAATTCCATAAATAACATTCCTAATTTAATTAAATCACCTACCAATTTAAATAAATCATATCCTTAATTATAAAGAACAAATCAAATCAATTCCCCTAATTAAAGATTTTCCCTATCACATAATAATTAAAAATATCTCTCAATTAATACACAAATTCTATTCCTTCTCCAACAAGGTAAACCCCCTCCCTTGGCCTATAAAAAGAACCCTTAACCCACACATTCAACCCGAGCGGAGCTCATTCACATAAGAAGCATAAAAAAATAATCCTCATTCCCGCCCAAGAATAAGGCAAGAGCTTTCCTCACAGCCGCACCACAACAGCACCATAAACCCTCCAAAACTGCCGTGAAAACACATAAGCCACTCACAACCATTCACGTATTAACCCTCAACAACGCCACACAGCAACGACCAACTCATAGCTTCAACACACCATCACACCAACAGCCCATTAGCAAGCCATCTACCCTCACGCTAATTGCCTTCATCTCACGCCTAAGCTGACAACCATTCACCCCTTATAACCTTCGCAAATCTGCCCAAACTGCACACAAGAAACCCTCACTGACTAGCCCCAAATACAGCCCCAAAGCCACACCAAAATAGCCCCAAAACACAGCCCAACTGCACGCCCAAAACACAGCCCCAAACGCCCATTGCACTGCTTCATAAACTGCCGCACATCACAGCCCCATTCTGTCCAGTTTTGCCCCAACTTAGATCCTTAAAACAGTCCAGAAATCACTCTAAAACTGCACTAAAAAACTACACAAAAACCCCTAGAAAATCATCAAAAACAGTAGCCCTTTAGTCCTTAAAAACGCCCAAACAGTCCCATAAAATAACCAAAATAGTGGCCTGAAAAACAGCAGCAAAACAGCAGTGAAACGGAGTAAAAACAGCTGTCCGAGCAGTAAAACAGCGAGGAAAAAACGTTGAGTTAGTAAATCGGAAAGGTTGCAGATCATTCACCCTTCCAACGGACGTGTAACCTCCCTTCGTGAGATGACAAAAGAGGTTAGACCTGAGGGCACTTTGTTACTTACTATCTTTCATTTATTTTGTTTATTTTAAAAATATTATTGCATGAGAGTCGTTTGAGGCATGATGTGATTGTTGGATGGGCGGAATGTGTGCTCCCTTTTGTGGTATATAGGATGGAAACCCAGACGTAAATTCCGTAGCCGAATCCGAATGGACAGTAGTGCGGTTTGTACTCGGGATACAATGACACGTACCACTTAAGAGACACATATTTCGTTCCATCCAAACTTGTATTTGAGCATGTTATAGTTTGTAGGTTATTTATTTGTTATTAAAGCATGATTTAGTTTAGTTTGATTTATTTTCAAAGCATGATTATGTTATTTTATGCATGGTATTTTGTTAGTTTATGATTATGTTTAAATAGTTATTTGTTTATTTTTGTTTAATGGTTCAACATGCTCGTTGTGTGATATTGTATGTTTGCCGTTATGATGACTTACTTTCCGAGAATGGAAACTTAGATATAGGATTTATCTTTATGAACATGAACTAGATATAGGTTGTTCTTGAGCATGTTGCGTAGATTCGATTAAGATATTGCACAAATCACATCATTACAAGTGGCATAAGTAAGGGACAACCTCGAACCCAACAGGTTTGAGGTCTTCCCTTGCAAGGGGTGAGTGCGGCCTTAAATCTTTGTCCCGGTTCACACCGGGTGGCGACTCCATGTTATTTCATACTCCCAACTAGGCCGCGAGCCTAGAACAGCGTCGCTGATTTCTGTGTCCTACAGTCTGGCGACTCCACTGGGGAAATATATAGAATTTGCCCCGAAATAATGTCTTGTAGTGATTGTAATTTGTGCTTTAGTTAACTGTGTCTACCGTAGGTTGAAAGGGGTTTAATCAAAGGCACTTTTAATGCTAGGTAGTGGTTTGGTGTCTTTCTCCATTCACTACCTTTCTATAAGGAAAAGTTATGAAGGCACCTAGATAATCATGTACTAGTAGCCTACCGTGATGGATTAATTTGGAGGACTCGTTGTTTATTCCTGTCACCAAGTGATAAGAGCCTAAGGGGCTAGGGTACTTAAGAGAGCCTCGCTCCACCCTCCCTCTGGGGAATCTACAACGGGAAATCTATTTGACAGTCAGTCACACACCATAACTCGTTGGCATGTACCTTAAGGTATAAAAAAGGTGCGCTCACTTGGTCGCTCAAACCCTTGAGTAGGGAGACCTAGTTGTGGGCTATCCTTCATCGATGGGAGCTTTTGTCTATACCCCTGTAAACCCGCGTATGAACTATAGTTGTAGGATCAGTAGAGACTAGTCCTTTATGTTTTGGACCATTGTTATTTGGATTCAGTTGGACTTGTTGTCATGAGGTATGGGCTTGTTGGGCCATTTAAACTGGGATGAGTCTGTACTTTATGGCAATCGGGCCAAAAGTTTCTAAAATGCTGATGGGCCAACTAGTGTAAAATTCTTATTAGCTTATATCTCATACATCGCACGCGTCTCATGCATACATGCATCATGTTAACCCTCTGTGTCTTAAAAGCCATCATAGATATCTGTTGGGTTAGGAAAAAGAAGACTTATCAAAGAAGAGTTTAGCAAACATGGATATCGTGGAAAAGGAAACCGAGGAACAGAGAACTTTACTGCAAGGATAGAAAGACCATGGTGGGCCAAAAAAAAAACAAAAACAAAACAAAAACAAAACAAAAAAAAAACAAAAAAAAAAAAAAGAAAAAAAATTGTTTGTTTTTAGTCTTTGATAGTTAGACATAAGTCCGATGATGAAATTGTTTGCTTTAGGGTGAAACCTTAGAAACGATAAACTCTTGATGTGCTTTTATCTGATACTTTGAGTGATTGATCTATGTTAGACTCGTAAGCACTTCACTATAGGTTCTTAGCGGTGAAAACCTGAGTAGTTGGCAAGGTGACTAGTTGAAGAAATTGTAGGCTGGTGAATGACCGTTTTCTTAGATGTCTATCTTGATTTGCTTATGTTATGATGTGTGATATGGTTGAAAATGAAAGAAAATCCTCTAAAGAAAAGAAGTAAACCACCTATAACCAATAAGCGTGAAGCTACTCATGGGCGAGTATTAGGACCACCATGAGGAGAAATGCTACCTTAAAGGGTAGGTGTGTTGAAAAAAGAGAAAGAAAAAAAAGTTCAAAATGAAAAGAAAAAAAGAGAGAGACAAAAGAGAAAGAAAACCATACTACATTGAGCACAGAAAAGCAACTGCATGCATAATTGAGACATCTAGGTTGGTTTGACCCACCGATCCCGATTTTTTGACGAAATCATTGAGTTAGTTTACCTGGGGATAAATCCGCAAAGGAACCTTTGCACACACACATTTTGAGTCTGGCTTAGATCATTTATTCAAATACTAGGATTTGAGTTGCATCGAATGTTTTGAAGTTTCTCTGGTTTCATTACCGAGCATTCTTTGAGGACAGTGATATGTATAGCTATTGAGACTAGTTCATAGCTTATAATATAGCCTGTTAACATGGAATGCCCTACCATGTGGTTCATCTTGACCAAGTACAAACAGCGGAGAGCAGAAAGCTAAACCAAGACTGGGGGCGACCAGTCTACCATATCACGAATCAGGGACATAACAAGATATTGAGTCATGAGACCAGAGAGAAGACTGAGCAATCACCTAGAGAACTAGCGGAAGACCTAACCCAACGGAATAGGAAATTCATTCATGCATGCATGCATACACGTAACATATTTTGCATTCTTTTTGTGTTTGTTTCGTTTTGTATTCACAGGTTTCAAAGAAGAAAAAGAGAAAGCGGCAAAGACAAGACAACCAGAATTAGCAACATATGAGTCGTAGTTTTGGGGATGAGTCTCAGGGTTAAGGCCCATATCAGTATCAGTTTTGGGGCGAGGCCCACATCAGTATCAGTTTGGGGCGAGGCTCACATCGGTTTTGGGGTGAAGCCCACGTCAGTATCAATCTGGGGGCGAGGACCACATCAGTATCAGTTCGGGGATGAGTCCCAGGGTTGAGGCCCACATCGGTATCAGTTTCGGGGATGAGTCTCAGGGTTGAGGCCCGCATCAGTATTGGTTTCTGAGATGATTCACAGGGTTGAGGCCCATGTCAGTTTCAGTTTTAGGGATGAGTCCCAGGGCGAGGCTCACGTCAGTATCAGTCTGGGGGCGAGGCCCACATCAGTGTTAGTATGGGGGTGAGGCCCACATCAGTTTCAGTTTGGGGTCGAGGCCCATATCAGTATTCGTTTGGGGATGAGTCCCGGGGTTGAGGCCCACATCAGTATCAGTTTGGGGCGAGGCCCACATCAGTTTGGGGCGAGGCCCACATCAGTTTGGGGCGAGGCCCACGTCAGTATCAGTTTTGGGGTAAGGCCCACATCAGTTTCAGTCTGGGGGCGAGGCCCACATCAGTTTCAGTCTGGGGGCGAGGCCCACATCAGTATCAATTTGGGGCGAGGCCCACATCAGTATCAACTCAGGGTCGAGGCCCACATTATTATCAGCATCGGGAATGAATCCCAAGGTCGAGGCCCACATTATTAGCAGCATCGGGAATGAATCCCAGGGTCGAGGCCCACATTGTCAGAAGCATCGGGAATGAATCCCAGGGTCGAGGCCCATATTGTCAGTAGTTTTGGGAATGAATCCCAGGGCCGAGGCCCACGTCGTCAGAATTTGGATTGAATCCAGGGAATGAATCCCAGGGCCGAGGCCCACATCTTCAGAATTTTGGAATGAATCCCAGGGCCGAGGCCCACGTCGTCATAATTTGGAATGAATCCAGGGAATGAATCCCAGGGCCGAGGCCCACATCGTCAGAATTTAGAATGAATGTCGTCAGAATTTGGAATGAATCCCAGGGCCGAAGCTCACACCGTCAAAATTTGGAATGAATCCAGGGAATGAATCTTAGGGCCGAGGCCCACGTCGTTAGAATTTGGAATGAATCCCAGGGCCGAGGCCCACATCGTCAAAATTTGGAATGAATCCTAGGGTCGAGGCCCACGTCGTCAGAATTTGGAATGAATCCAGGGAATGAATCCCTGGGGCAAGGCCCATATCGTCAGAATTTGGAATGAATCCAGGGTATGAATCCCAAGGCCGATGCCCACTTCAGCATCAGTCTGGGGGCGAGGCCCATATTAGCATCAGTATTAATCTTGCCGGGTATAGAACTCTAATGGCGAGACCCACGTCATTATCGGTATCAGTATTGCCGGGTATAGCACTCTGGGGGTGAGGCCCACATTAGTTCAGTATCAGTCTTGCCGTGTATGGCACTCTGGGGGCGAGGCCCACACCTTTATCAGAATAAGTCTTGTCGGGAATGGCACTCCGAGAATGGAGCAAGGTTCGAGAATGAACAAGCCGGGAATGACACTCCGAGAATGGAGCACAGTTCGAGAATGAACAAGCCGAGAATGGCACTCCGAGAATGGAGCACAGTTCAGGAATGAACAAGCCGGGAATGGCACTCCGAGAATGGAGCAGAGTTCGAGAATGAACAAGCCGGAAATGGCACTCCGAGAATGGAGCACAGTTCGGGAATGAACTAGCCGGAAATGGCACTCTGAGAATGAAGCACAGTTCGAGAATGAACAAGCCGAGAATGGCACTCCGAGAATGGAGCACAGTTCGAGAATGAACAAGCCGGGAATGGCACTCCGAGAATGGAGCAGAGTTCGACAATGAGCAAGCCGAAAATGGCACTCCGAGAATGGAGGACAGTTCGGGAATGAACTAGCCGGGAATGGCACTCCGAGAATGGAGATATATTCCGGGAATGGACACGCCGAGAATGGTACGCCGGGAATGGCACTCCGAGAATGAAGATATAGTCCGGGAATGGACAGCCCGAGAATGAGCACGCTGAGAATGGCACGTCAGGAATGGCACTCCGAGAATGGAGATATAGTCCGGGAATGGACACACCGAGAATGGCACGCCGGGAATGGCACTCCGAGAATGGAGATATAGTCTGGGAATGGATAGCTCGAGAATGAGCACGCCGATAATGGCACGCCGGGAATGGCACTCCGAGAATGGAGATACGGTTCGGAAATGGACCACATCACTTCAACGGTTCGGGAATGGACCACATCACATCAACGGTTCGGGAATGGACCACATCACATCAACAGTTCGGGAATGGACCACATCACATCAACGGGGGGTAATAGACCACATCACATCAACGGTTTGGGAATGGACCACATCACATCAACGGTTCGGGAATGGACCACATCACATTAACGGTTCGGGAATGGACCACATCACATCAAACGGTTCGGGAATGAACCAGGGGTTGAAGCACCTCACCATCATATCAACTCAACACAACAGGCGGACTATGTGGCAGCTGGCGAGCCAAGTAAGTAAAAATGCATTGCACGTATTTTGAAAGGAATTGTCATTGTCACACACTGCACAAGTCCCATCAAAGTGGGGGCGACTGTAGGCACTGCATTTTTGCATATAGGCCCGATGATGAGTCTCGTATGGAGACACTACCTCTTTAGTTGTGAAAGCCGCGGGAAACGGACGTTGGAAGGGTAAAGTTGGAAATTAGCATTTTGTCATATTTAACTCGCTTGTTTCGCTTCGGGTTCGCTTGTTGGACCACTGTTTTTAAACACACCAAACCAAATCCAAAATAATTAAAACATTTAAAATGCATGTCACAAATTAAATTAAAACCAATTAAATTAAACTTAAATTAAATTAAAATTAAATCACATTCCTAAACTAAATAAATCCAATTAAATTAAATTAAAACACATGTCACCAATTAAATTCCTTTCCCAAATTAAAAGCTTCAAATTAAATTCCATAAATAACATTCCTAATTAAAATAAATAACATTCCTAATTTAATTAAATCACCTACCAATTTAAATAAATCATATCCTTAATTAAAAAGAACAAATCAAATCAATTCCTCTAATTAAAGATTTTCCCTATCACATAATAATTAAAAATATCTCCCAATTAATACATAAATTATATTCCTTCTCCAACAAGGTAAACCCCCTCCCTTGGCCTATAAAAAGAACCCTTAACCCACACATTCAACCCGGGCGGAGCTTATTCACATAAGAAGCACAAAAAAATAATCCTCATTGCCACCCAAGAATAAGCCAAGAGCCTTCCTCACAGGCGCACCACAACAGCACCATAAACCCTCCAAAACTGCCGTGAAAACACATAAGCCACTCACAATCATTCACGTATTAACCCTCAACAACGCCACACAGCAACGACCAACTCATATCTTCAACACACCATCACACCAACAGCCCCTTAGCATGCCATCTACCCTCACGCTAATTGCCTCCATCTCACGCCTAAGCTAACAACCATTCACCTCTTATAACCTCCGCAAATCTGCCCAAACTGCACACAAGAAACCCTTACTGACCAGCCCCAAATACAGCCCCAAAGCCACACTAAAATAGCCCCAAAACACAGCCCCACTGCACGCCCAAAACACAGCCCCAAACGCCCACCGCACTGCTTCATAAACTGCCACACATCACAACCCCATTCTGTCCAGTTTTGCCATAACTTAGATCCCTAAAATAGTCCAGAAATCACCTTAAAACTGCACTAAAAAACTACACAAAAACCCTTAGAAAATCATCAAAAACAGCAGCCATTTAGCCCTTAAAATGCCCAAACAGTCCCCTAAAATAACCAAAACAGTGGCCTGAAAAATAGCAGCAAAACAGTAGTGAAACCTAGTAAAAACAGCAGCCCGAGCAGTAAAACAACGAGGAAAAAACATTGAGTTAGTAAATCGGAAAGGTTGCGGATCATTCACCCTTCCAACGGACGTGTAACGCCCCTTCGTGAGACGACAAAAGAGGTTAGACCTGAGGGCACTTTGTTACTTACTATCTTTCATTTATTTTGTTTATTTTAAAAATATTATTGCATGAGAGTCGTTTGAGGCATGATGTGATTGTTGGATGGGCGGAATGTGTGCTCCCTTTTGTGGTATATAGGATGGAAACCCAGACGTAAATTCCGTTGCCGAATCCGAATGGACGGTAGTGAGGTTTGTACTCAGGATATATTGACACGTACCACTTAAGAGACACATATTTCGTTCCATCCAAACTTGTATTTGAGCATGTTATAGTTTGTAGGTTATTTATTTGTTATTAAAGCATGATTTAGTTTAGTTTGTTATTTATTTTCAAAGCATGATTATGTTATTTTATGCATGGTATTTTGTTTAGTTTATGATTATGTTTAAATAGTTATTTGTTTATTTTTGTTTAATGGTTCAACATGCTCGTTGTGTGATATTGTGTGTTTGCCGTTATGATGACTTACTTTCCGAGCATGCAAACTTAGACATATGATTTATCTTTATGAACATGAACTAGATATAGGTTGTTCTTGAGCATGTTGCGTAGATTCGGTTAAGATATTGTGCAAATCACATCATTACAAGTGGCATAAGTAAGGGATAATTTCGAACCCAACAGGTTTGAGGTCTTCTCTTACGAGGGGTGAGTGCGGCCTTAAATCTTTGTCCCGGTTCACACCGGGTGGCGACTCCATGTTATTTCATACTCCCAACTAGGCTGCGAGCCTAGAACAGCGTCGCTGATTTCTGTGTCCTACATATATTCCTTGCAGCTAAGACTCGACCCATTTCATTTGTTGCTTCTACGTATTGTGGCTTAGTACCAACACTAGTAACGCAAAACACACAGATGTTTTCAACTCGTCTTCTTGAATGGCTTCCATGTTTTACTCTGGATGTCTTTAAAAGTGCAATGATGAGTTGAATTTATAACACCTGAAAATGGTGAGCAAAATAATAGAACTAGTACCTGCCAAATGACAATTATTAGTTAACAGTAAAATAAAGCGTGATAGTAAAAAAAGTCTGGAATCTGTCGGAGAAAATAAAAGAAAACAACAAAATAAATTACAATTATTAGGAAAAGACAAAGAGATATAATATCTAAAAGAAAAGTAGAGGCTTGATTGACATCTATACATTAGGGACAAGCTTCCCATCCAATTTTCTTATAAATTGGAAAACCGGGTCTTTTTGAGTTCGATTCCCAAGACTTAACTATTGTCTTTCTTTTTGAAATTGTGTATGTAATTGTGAATGGCTATATGAACATATCCACTGGGATGCGTCTCAAGAGTTGAAGATATATTATCTACAGACTCCTTACTCAAGCCATCCCTAATGAATTTAATTTTATCTTCGCGATTATCAGACAACATTCCTAACGAACGACAACGAGTATTGCAATTCCAGCGTGCACATTTATAACAAACACCCATTTGCTTAGCTCTACATTTCTTTGCATAGGTACTTCTTCCAAAACCAGGCAGATGTGAAATAAAAGAGTCAGAAGACTCACCTGCCAATCAGACCCATGCTTCAATTACCCAATGAATGTCATTCGGAACACCATGGATCGTTAGTAATCTCATCTGTTCCAAGCGAGTTTTGTAGACTTTCATTAGAGAGTTTTGAGGGAGAGAAGGAAATTGCTTGTGAAAATTTACGAGAACTTCTTCCATCTTGAAATGTCTTAATTTGAAAAAACTAAACACACCAAATTAAATCACACCAAATCAAAATATATACACAAATTGCATGGGTTACCTCCCTGCTAGTGCTAAGTTTAAAGTCGTCAGCTAGACGTGACTTCTCGAACGTTAGGCTGGATCTGAAAGTGTGACATTTTCTTTTTGTCGCTCAAATAATTCTCCCCAGTAGTGCTTGACATGTTGACTATTAACTTTGAATGTTTCATTGGTGTTGGGATCCAGTAACTCAACAGCTCCATATGGTAAAACCTGAGTGATCACAAATGGATCTGACCACCTTGATTTCAACTTTCCAGGGAAACGTTTCAACCCTGAATTGTACAACAACACTTGATGCCTTGGTTCCAACTGTCTGTGCACTATTTTTCGATCATGTCATTTCTTGGTCTTTTCTTTGTACAATCTGGCATTCTCATAAGCCTGTAAGTGAAATTCCTCCAATTCCTTGAGTTGGTGGAGTCTTTTCTCTCCTGCATTTTGTGGATCAAGATTCAACTTCTTTAGTGCCCAATACGCCTTGTGCTCAAGCTCAACTGGCAGATGGCACATTTTCCCAAACACCAATCGATATAGGGACATACCAATGGGTGTCTTGTAAGCTGTCCGATAGGCCCATAATGCGTCATCCAATTTTGTTGACCAGTCCCTCTTTGTTGATCCAACAGTTCTCTCCAAGATTCTTTTGATTTCCCTGTTTGAAACTTCGACCTGTCCATTTGACTGTGGATGATAAGCAGTGGCAACTTTGTGAGTAACTCCGTATTTGGAAAGGAGTGCATCAAAGTATCTGTTGCAGAAATGTGAGCCACCATCACTGATAATTGCCCGAGGTGTTCCGAACCGAGTGAAAATATTCTTTTTCAGGAATTTGATCACCACTTTTGAATCATTGGATGGTAGTGTAATTGCTTCAACCCATTTGGAGACGTAGTCTACAGCAACCAAGATGTACAGTACAGGTTTCCGAATGATGGAACAAAGGGCCTCATGAAATCTATACCCCACACATCGAATATCTCCACTTCCAGAATGTTTTGCAACGGTCCTTCATTTCTCTTCGAAATATTCCCCATTCTCTGGCACATGTCACATTGAATAGCAAAAAGATAAGCATCTTTAAAAAGAGTGGGCCAGAACAAACCTGATTGTAGGACTTTGGCTGCAGTTTTATTTCCGCTGAAGTGTCTACCGTATGGTGACGAATGACAGTGTTGCAGATGTTGGACAGTTATGACCCATAGCATCATTATTTGTACAGATCATGGTGTTGTTGTACAAATTAAGTATGTGACAAAGGAAATTGCTCTTTTATCATTTGTAATTAGATTACCAAGATGTATAAATGATGAAAGGTCCATATGATTAGTTCCGGATTGAGATGATATGAGACAGTATCAATCCACGAAGGTTTAATCATTAAATATCCCTAGTCGTAGTATTATCGAGATTGGACATCGATAATGCGGAATAGACTAGTATTATACTTGTGCGCGTTGTGGGAGCTTAACGGCATAGTTCTCATATATTTGGGTATAGGATACTCATGCAAGAGTAATAGGAGGTTGTGTTTACCGATGGTACGGAAACAGTTTCGCTCTGAATAGACCCCTCGGAATTCCATTGGTAGTATGACTATGTGTCTATGGAAGTCCGAATCGGGGTAGGTGTATTTGGTCTTAACCTGAGACTTGCACCGCTAATACTTGCAATAATCAATATACTTTGGTTTTGGTCGTCCAGGGCTTTAACAGGTTCTGTGTACGCCTCTTCTGGGTATATTGAGAATCGTAGTGTATTGGGTGTGATGTCGAGATGGAAGTATCACTCCAGTCATAGTGGAGATGATGATCACGTAGGATACGGAACTGGTTCTCTTATATGTTGCAGCTATCGGGATATTATGACTAGGTCGTGTTAATCCGATCATAGAGACTAGTTACCAGAGATCTGATATGTGCTTCGTACGGGGCAGACACAATTCCAGCCCTAGGCCGTGCATGTGACATCCGATATTGGATCGTAATACGCAATAATACGTATAATACGCCTGATATAGATCATATATTCCAGTAAGAATATTTCTGGAGAATTGGGTAGGCACGGTGCTTTGCTAGAAGCCAATCATGTCTTGTAAATCGGTAAAAACTTAGTACTATGTACATACGTGTTCGGATAGTCCGACGACCGGATTTACTGCCAATATATCCGGGGATCTCATGGGTCGCTTCTCGAAGATTCACCGATGACGTATGACTCGCACTTTATTAATATGGGATTAATTAAAGAGAGAGAAAATTAATCTGGGATTAATTACGGAGATATTTTATCTGGGATAAAATGTTATTTAAAGAGAGAGAACGATTAATTTGGAATTAATCGATAAAATAATATATTTGATATATTATACGAAATTGGATTTCAACGCGGTATTAAAATTAGATTTTAATTCGGGAAAATGAGTTAATTCAGAATTAATTCGTTAGCGACGTGAATAGTGATTTTGCTAGGCATAATTATTTTATTACGTCGCAACGGAAAATTCGTTAATTTGGAATTAGCGAAACCGAACCCAGGAGTACTTGCGGGCGCACTCGCATTGTGAATTTAAGTGCGGCCCGCAAGTCACATCAAGCGTCAAATCACTAGTCAATCGATTGATGTGATGTCTAGTCATTTTGAGTGATTTGACAACATGTCATGAGTGATTGATGCTGGTAGTTGGTTGGCTTTATTGCCTTGACTTTTTGAAAGTGAAAAAGGTGTATTAGATACACAAATCTCCAACTACTAACACTTAACTCATTCTCTCCTCTTACTCTCTCCTCTCTCACGGTCTTGGACCACATTTCCTTCTCCAAATTTTGGCAATTGCCGAGAACAACAAGAATGGAAATAGAAATTTTGTGGCAAAATTTCAAGAGTGCTAGCACACATTCGGGATCTTGCGAATGTGATAGGGAAATCAACTTGTGAGCATGGAATCACCATTCGAAAGCTTGGAGCTTGGACCACCATGGCCGAATCACAAGGAGTACACCAATGAGCAAACCCGAGAGCTTCATGGAGCAAGGGCTTGTGTTCGTCACGTCGCAAAATTCGATCAATGTAAGTATGATTCCGCCATATTTCATTGTTGTATTCGCACATGTTTCTTGCTTGAATTGATCCTTGGGACTTAATAGAAACCCAACAATGGTATCTTGAGCCATTTTGAGCATGAAACTTATTATGGTAAATTTTGGGTAAAATCAATTTGAGCATGATTTGATAAAATTGATTGATTGAGTATGTTTGATTGATGATGAATTGAAGTTGTATATGATCAATTTCATGAAATATTGATTGGATCAATTTTTCCCCAATATGTGAGGCTTGGCCGAATACATAATGATGCCCTAAGTCATGGTATTGTTTGATTTTTGATTCATTGGATGAGTTGAAATCATTTGGGAAATGTTAATTTAAGATTCAATTGGATTGGATTTACAATTGGACATGAAACCCTAAAAACCGTGACATGTAAGCATGAAAATGATATGATTTTTTATTCAAATGTGTTGGACATATGTTGATGATAATAAGCATAATTAATTGAGTAAATTAGTGTTTTGGAAATATTAATTTGGTTAATTAATTATGGCATACACTTTGATTAATTTAATTATGAAATTTGGAATTTTGAAATTAAATTAATTGGGCTTATTTTGGAATTGGGCTTGTAAAAGTTGCAATTGGGCTTAATGGGCTTGGTTGGGCCAAGTTTGGTTTAGGCTAATTGGTTGGATCCAATTGGGCCCAAAACCATATCCATAAAGTCCAATTATGACTTAATGGACCTTTAATAATAATTGGGCCTAATGGGCCTAAATTGGTTTCTTGGCAAATAACAGTGATTCCTTAAATGGGCTTTGGTATTTGGGTTTGACCCATATTGACCAAAAGTCTATGCCTTAGAAATTAATTAAAAGTCCATTGGACTTTAATTAAATTGACATTGGATGTTAATTGGGCTTGGAGACCCGTAACGATTAGATTTAGAATCCAAGTCATAAAGGCGCATTAAAAAGTGTAATTATTTAATTTGGAATTAAATAAATGAGTTAGTATTAAATACTTATTAAATTGGATTTATATTGTAGTTTAATATAATTCAAGAATTCGTACTTTGAGTACTTATTCGCAAATGAGTTGACTCGCGCAAAATCAAATCGTTGTTTGAACATTGGATGGTCATTAATTATCAGATTAATTAATTGGATTAGATTGATTGATAACATGCTGTGTGAATACATGGATGCGATGTATGAATAATATATATCGGATGATATTAGTGGGTGAGGGCAATTTTGGAAATTGTTGTAATAATTTAGAATTTATTAAATTGGACCTACGTGTCCAGCCTTTACCTCTTGACTCTGTGTATTTCTCTTCTCACATATTCCCCTCAATGTAAATGAGGTTTCTTTAGAAGTGTTATGTAATCGTTGTAGAAGAAATACTTGTGCTAGCGGGAGAGAGGAAATGGAGAGATTTGTTCTAGGAACAATGTGTTAAGTATCCATCCGCATATCATTATTATTTATTTATACGCGCCTTATTATGTGTTTAGAATGCTTGTTTAATTGTGTATGATGATGAAACCTTAACAAAGATAATTAATTGGTTGCCAATTACGCGAAAAACCCTCAATATATATTAAGTGTTTTTCCTTCCATTGAGTGATTCTTACTCAAGATCCAAGACTGGCATTGGTTTGTTGGCCAAAGTCAAGACCTTTGTCCGTCGCATATGTGTTTGAATCATGAAGGCTTTGTTCCATATTGGTGTCTTGTCCAAGTTGTGATTTGTTGGCCAAAGTCAAGATCACTTCTTGTCCATCGACATTGATTACGAAGCTTTCCATTGTCAATGGGTTCCGCTTAACTGGGATCACTAAGTTTGTTGTGCCAAAGCAAGGCTTAGTTGACTCAGAGGAAAAAGGTTAGGGAATATATTGGATATATTGGCATATATAAGATATATGTTTCGGACTTGGACGTCCACCTACTGGATCTAGGAATTGGATGGGATCCAATTGATCTTAGAGATCTACCTAGTTAATTATCATACAATTTGTTGGCCAAAGTCAAGATTGTGTGTTATTTAACGGGATCCTAGCCCACTAGGAAACAAGGTTTCCCGAGTACTCAATAGAGGGTTAGAGGCTCGCCGAAAAATAGTGGGAGGCAAGTATTAAATTTGCAATATTCGTTTAGTTACTTGCCATACGCGTTCATTTCATATCTTTCGTCAAATAATTTATATATTAGTTGGACTAATATTTAATCGTTGTTTTAAATAAAACAGTTGGACTGTATTCAAACTATTTCATTTATAGTTGATTATATAATTGGATTATAGTAATCAATATATTTGAATTAACCATTTCAATTAATAGTTGATTTTATAATTAGATTATAGTAATCAATATAATTGAATTTAATCTATTAAATTATAGTTGATTATATAATTAGACTATATTAATCATTATAATAAATAGTACCTAAAATCGTTGATTAAATAGTTGGACTATTAGAATCAAGATAATTGAAATATTAGTGTTTAAAACATAATCCGGGGTGAAAATGTATTTAAACGACTTTAATTTTCAAATTGGGAATAATGAATCAGGATAGTCCTGAAAACTAAGAAGTTACTTTATTTGATAAAATAACATCTTAGGCCTAAGCCCGGAGTTAAGCAAATAGTAGAACATGATATTTGGAATATTCATGTAATGATAACTTTAGTGCTTAATCCATACCACTTGACAAATAGACTCCTTAATTTTTTAATCAGAACTAAGGATTAGATCCTTATAGTATGATATTGAAATTGAAGGATCTTCATAGATCTATCCTTAGATCTTAGAAGTACTAATTGCAATAGTAAACTCTTGGAGAGTTAATGGCTATTCCCAAGGAGATAAAGCCAAAGTTCGCAATAGGTAAGAAGCGCAAGGCGCCTCTTACTTCGATATTCTAGAAGGCCAAGGCTTGACCAAAGGCCTCTGGGATGTGAAAAGGGGCAAAGGCAAAGTCATTATAATCTTCTGGGAATACAAAGGACATATCCCAAGATGTCTGCCTAAATTGTGGCAAACAGGGTCACTGGAAGCGTGACTGCCATATGTACGAGGCAGACGTGAAGGAAGTGAAGACGGGGCAAGGTTCCGCCTTCAAATATGTTTGTCATAAACATGTTCACTACTAGTATTAAAATTGGATTTTAGATACTAAATTTGGTACATAAATATGTACTGGTGTGCAGAATCTGCTTATAAGCAGAATACTGACTTCAGTTGAGATTTATCTGCGAATTGAGAACGTGATGACAGTCGCTGTTTTAATCGTAGATACCTAAGTTTAGGAACTACCATTCGGGTGTGTACTTAAATTAGGAAACTGTTAAAATGTAACTAGTTTGACTAGAAACATTATCTTTATATCAGGGTTTAACCCGTTGCGGGTATACCTTTATATTCTAGAACACTAAAGTGTTTTATTTTATAAAGATGATATTGAGATAAGCACATTAGATGTGAATAACAGTATCTATATTTTGAATATAAATAAATCTCAAACGTATAACATTACAAACAAATAGCTCAAACTGATTTGATCAGAAGAGACTTGAAAATGGCATTGTTGTCTGGGACACAATTAACAAGACTCGTATATCCACACTTTCGAAGAGTGGATATTAGGACGGATTTTATTCTATTCAAATGATATCTACGACTCTAGTTTATTAGGTAAAGTGCCTAAAACACTTTTTACTTGGTAAAAGTGCAAGTACTACCGATTTGTTGCCCTCGTTCATAGTGACGTAAGTGGGCCCATGTCTAGCTAGGCTAGATATGGATATGAATGTTTCGTGACCTTTACGGATGTGGCATCGCGTTATGGTTATGTGTTTCTTTTGAAACAAGGATCAGAAACTTTTGATAAATTCAAAGAGTTTCAACACGAAGTAGATAAACAGATCGGCTAAAGTATTAAACATCATGATTGGACCATGATGGAAAATACTTAAGCAATAAGTTTCTCAAATACTTGAAAGAGTATAGTATTCTTTCAATGAGGACTCCTCCCGGAACACGTCAGTTTTATGACGGTGTATCCGAACAGGGAAACCGAATTTTGTTGGACATGATAAGGTTAATCATGAGTCACTCTGAGCTACCATTTCCTTCAAAGGATACGCATTTAACAGTGCAAAACTTATTTTGAATAAGGTTCCATAAAATATGTTTGACAGATTTCATATAAGATATGAACTGGAAAGAAACTGGGTTTTCTCATTCCTGAAGATTTTGGAATGCTAGGCATATGTTTGGATGATACCAAACTAAAACCCAAATTGGATAAGTGTCTAATTGTGGGTTATCCTAGGGAAACCAAAGTATAGTACTTATACAACTCACACGAGAACAATGCAATTGTTGCTCACCATGCGGTTTTCCTAAGAGGAATACCTATATGCAGTGGTAAGTGGGAGGAAAGTAAAACTCGATGAAAAATCGGAGTAATACTGTTCCAGGCACCGATTCTGTAACATCCCGCCTTAGCAGCAATGTTACCGGCAGGAGACGGGCTAACCCATCTCCATAAGCCTCTGATTCTAGAAAACTTTCGGCATGATATATTCGTAACATCATGCAACCTGGCTTATAGCCAGCATCCATATACAACATAAACATAAAATCTCGGCCTCAGGCCGGAATCACCACATTAATGCAATCTAAGGGCCCAACTAAAATACTATGCAGACATAATACAATTGGGGCTCCGTGCCCAAAAATACGTATATGCAAAAACTTTTCTAAAATAAACTCGTGCTCAGCACGTTACAACTTATACAAACTAAAACATAAGCAACTAGACTCTTTATTTCCTCCCAAGACCTGGTGACTGGCTGACTACCACGCTGCTATCCGGCTCCTCAAGCTCTAATGTCTGTGGTCGACCGATCAGGTCACCCACCTGCAAAACTCAAACACTGTTGTGGCATGAGTCATAATGACTCAGTAAGTAACTATGCTCATTCCTTGAGCGTCAAGCACATGCAAAGTCTGGGTCATGTTTCTGTATTATCTGTGATGTCTATGTGATCATGCAAATATAAATTAAGTTTAATTTCAATATTGATTCCAATCCATTTAACAATCATATTACTTTATCACTAATCCTCTATATCTGACTACACACATACTTTAAATCATGTTTCTTATTTACATCTTCAACATCAATAACAGACATCAAGTTTCTATTTTACTAACTATATATCGAAATCCATCACACTTCTGTTGCGCTACTCTGATTTTTCAACTCTTACCTTCTATACTCTATACTAATCTGATTCAGGTATTTATTATAACTTTCTCTCTTTCATTACTTTGAAATATCATCAAATCGGTCACTCTAAAATAATATTCCCGTCAAACATTTAATCCACTATTACCAACCATGTATACATGCATATGTTATCATTTCATCATGTTCTAGCATTCTAAAAATATGTTCTTTCTAAGTAAGCATACAACTCATACAATTATCATTGATACATATACATTAAATAAGATCATGCTACTATGCATTCGTACTTTACAAAATGTTACTTCTATATGAACATTGCTACACACAAAGTTAACCATATATACATTCTGATGCAAACATGTCATCATGTATTAATGCCAACTATATGCTTCCAAATGATAACTAGAATGTATGATTTATATGCATAACTTGTGAACTATTTTTCAACTTTAACATGTAATATAATTTAGAAGATACTTCTTGAAAACCTTTTCTGGAAAACTGTTTTCTGAAACTCTTTCTGAAAATCTCTTTATAAAACTTATTTTTCTAAAATCATGTTTTGAATCTCTAGTTTCTAGAAACTATTTTTAAAATCTTGTTTCTGAAAACTGTTTACTGGGAGTCTGAAAACTGAAAACTCTTTTTCTGAAAATTGAAAACTGAAATCCTTTTTCTGAAAACCAAATCTCCGCCCGTAGGCGCATCTCCGCCCGAAGGCGCATCTCCGCCCGTAGGCGCATCTCCGCCCGAAGGCGCATCTCCGCCCAGGAATGTACCATCTGAGCGCTGAGGATCTAGGAGCGTCCCCCCAGTCCTCCACATGTGCACATGTGTATAAATCCGTCAATTCCAACAATGTACAACTGGGATGGGTCAAATCCCAAATCCCGAATCCATATGATATCCGTCAATTCCAACTGAATCTCAAGTTACATACTGGGGTGAGTTTTTCCCTCATGCCCCGAAAACACAAAACCATATACTGTATCTCAGAACTGTAAAACAATTTGGAAATACATTTTCTCTCAAAAACAATTGAAAACTGTTCTTTAAAACTCTTTGGATTTCAAAATCATTCTAAATTTCAACTTAATTTATGAAAATCATAATGCATACTCATGCATATGCATTTCCTATGCTTTTACTAATCACAACTATACTTTCTTGCGTACTTATCTTTAAACTATAACTATATATATGTTCGTGCATGACTAATATTAATGACATATGCATTCTATTACTTGTAAGCTTTTATCTTGAATTAACTTATACTCTATTCTCTTTATGCTATCCTCAACACACTTTGCTTATGTCACATGCTCATGTACATTACAAATTGTCATAACTTATAGATTCATACCCTTCGATATGCACTTACACACATAATGTCGTAAATTCATGCTCCCACCAATGGATTCTATCATTATAAAAATATCCAACTACAATTTACTCACATCATCAATCTAACGTTAATAAAAATAAACAAAATATTATGAAAACAAATACTCCACTCACAGTGTTCTGGCTGACTTTGGTTCCTTCACGGGATAGGAAATCGCTACGAATCATGCGGTTAATTTAAATCCATTTTAATTCGTTAGGACACCTTATATAAAATACTTCCCGCAAGTAAAAATAAAAAATGTTATGCATGGTTGCTAAACTTTACTGGTTCCTACCACTTCAAGGTTTTCTAGGAACTTTTGCGAAGCTCGTTTCGCAATCTCGCAAGTCATTTATCTAGTTTCTCGCTAAATACTTGAAACAAAAGATTACTGCAGAACCATCAACTTTAAAAATTTACTGCTCTTAACTGACTCCATATTAGCCCCTGAAATTTTTATAATAGTATTCCTTACGTGTCTAGTTTATGCCATTTTTTACAGAGCTCAGTTTCGATTCCTAGGGCTCAAGATACAGCTCTTTTTCTGCACCTTACTCAGCAGGGACAGGACCAGTTCGCCCCTGCAGTCCACCCAACTTTGAAAAATTCGCCACGGCTTCGTTTCTTATAAAAAAAAATTCTAATTTTTGAACCCAACATTCCCTAACCTGTTTAATTTACCTAGAATTTTACCATTCATCAAACGGACATTTAAAACTCAAGTTATTCACTTCGTAACCTAGGCTGTCCGAAACAGAACATCAAACACATTTTTTTTTTTTTTTTTTCTGCCGCAACCTTGAAATTGGTCGTCCTTATCATTTCTTTCATCACAACTCATGACATACCTTTTATCCTAAACTTGAACCATCATTAATCATTATAAAAACAAATAAACAACAAGCCTCAACACTCTTTATATATTCAGCCATTAGGGAACAAACAACCTCCATAAACTTTTCATCTCAATCCAATACATCACTATATTCTGTACTCAAGATGCGAAACATATTATTCGCATCACCATTAACTTACAAACAAAAGCTTCCTTATAATTCCCTAGTATCGGTCACAACCATTATTTCAACAATTTTTTTTTTGTAGATTTTAGTTATTCAAAGACCAACTTGAATGCAAGTATAAATGTTCGGTCACCATAAAAAAATAACATAGATAAATTACGTGTAGAACAGAAAAATTAGTTAAATCAACACATCTGAGCATTCAGATATACAGCTACCACTTGCATCATCACACGTTGGACTTTTATGATCAAGATCGATCAATACAACCAACCAAGCTACTACCATCCAAACAAAGAACTATATAACTCATCATTAAAAACACCAAAAATCAGCCCCTCCTTACAGCCCTAGGTCACTCGGCCAAACTACCCAAATTCATGATTTTAAGGTTTTAAGCGAATCAAGATTAAATCATGTTAATAGAACTATCAAATGTATAAATAAATATTCTTGCATGACTAATCTTATAAATTGAAGTACACCCAAGCTCAACAGCTGTGAATTCGAATGAAAGAAGAAAGATTCAAATCAAATAATCAGAATTTCAAGAGGAATGAGTTAGAGGCTTACTTAGTTTGACCCAAGCTTGAGGAAGCACAAATTCCTCTCTTGGAACTTTTAGTCATCTCTTTCCCTCTACTTTTTTTCTTTCTTTCTCTTCTGAAGTTCTCCTCTCTCGGTCCCTCTTCTCATCTCCTCGCCTCTTCTGTTTCTCTTTTCTTGATCTCTCTCTCTCTCTCTCAGCCTGCCCTCTTCTTCTCCCTCAATTCTTTCACTCCGGTCTCCCCCTCTCTCTCTCTCCATCCTCTGTTTATATTTTTCTTTCTCCATTACTCTCGATTCTTCTTCACTTTTTTCTTTCCTCGTGTCTGTGTGTTGTGTGTTGTGTGTTGTGTGTTTATTAAAAAAAATGTGTTTATGGATACCACGTGTGTGTGAGTATAATAATTGTGGGTGTATGTTAAATTTGTAAATGCATTACACGTGTATAGGTAATATAAATATCTAAGTCCATTATTACCAAATTTGTTAAATTGCAATGCAATCCCTCTAGTTTGATTATTATTTATCTTATAATCAATCTCTTGAAAAAGTCCTTATTTTACAATAAAAATGGTCCTCGCGTTCAGATGCGACCCCACACGCGAAAATCAAATCCTTGCAAAAATGCTGAAATAACCTGGGTCGTTACAGATTCCTTAATGGAACACAAATAGTTCATCAAGGATGAAACTATACCAATAATCTTCGAATACACAAGAACCGCGTAAGTCGGAGAGAGTCAGAAAACAACATGGGAGGTATGGGTTTCTGATCTCACCTCATAAAGATGTCAATCTTATTGAGAAAGTGATACAAGGTATCGACTCCCTATTATGGCAAAGTCCCATGAAGTCCGAAATGGATTCCATGTATACCAACCGAGTTTGGACACTGGTTGTTGTACCGAAAGGCATTGTGTCTATTGGTACTAAATAAGTCTTCAAGGAAGACATAAATGGATGACAACATACCAACGTGCAAAGCTAGGCTTGTAGCGAAAAGGTATCGTTATCAACATTGTGTTGATTACAACGAAATCTTTTAACAGTTGCCATTGTTAAATCCATTTGGATAATACTTGCTGATGCTGCATGTTTCATTTATGAAATATGGCAGCTGAATGCCAAAACTGCTTTCCTTAACGGAAACCTTTTGGAGGATGTTTACAACATCCTGACGGTTTTTTCGTACCTAAACAAGCAAACAAGGTTTGCAGGTTATTCGATCCATGGATGGATTGAAGCAAGCATAGCGTTCTTGGAACTGTCTCTTTGATGTAATCATAATGGTATATGATTTAATTCAAAACAAAAATGATTCTTATGTATATAAGGAGATTAGTGGGAGCGCACTGACAGTGATTGTCCTAAAAATGATGATATGTCATTTCTTGGAAATGATATTCCCATAATACAATCGGTGAAAGCTTGGCTTTCATGAAAATTCTTCGTAGAATTCTTGGGAGAGACAACCTTTATTCTAGGAATAAAGATCTACTGGGATAGATCTAAAAGTTGTTGGTACTCTCCGAGAACTTGTACATTGAAAAATGTACACGACCTGGTGTCTCATACGCTTTGAGCATATGGAGTCACAATCGGGCCAATCCAAGTGATAGTCATTGGATTGATGTTAAGAACATCCTTGAGTATCTTAGAGGAACTAAGGATGATGTCTTATACTATGGAGAAAGAGAACTTGAAGTGACTAGATTCACTGCTACAAGTAAAAACCGACTATATGTCGTAAGAAATGTACTATAAAGTTTGAATAACGGAACAGTGAGCTGGAAATCTTCCATGCAAGATACTATTACCGAATAAACAACAAAAGCGGAATATTGCTGCAGCTGAGGCAGCAATAGAAGCCTTCTGGATTGATAATAATCTAATTAGATTAGATATAGTTATGTTAGCAGCTGAGCTAGGCTACAGCGCAGGCTAAAGAATTAATGGTCTCATCAACGATCCAGATAAATATTTCAAATATTCATATGATTTGTTCGGATCATACATCATGGTGATGTGATGATCGAATAAATCGCATCAGATGATAATCATGTAAATTCGCTGACGAAAGCTTTTCCTCAGCAGAAGTTTGAGCGAACCGTACATAGTTTGGGTGTAGGACACTTGAGTGATTGGCTATAGGCCAAGTGGGAGATTGTTGGACAGTTATGACCCATAGCATCACTATTTGTACAGATCATGGTGTTGTTGTACAAATTAACTATGTGACAAAGGAAATTTCTATTTTATCATTTGTAATTAGATTACCAAGATGTATAAATGATGAAAGGTCCATATGATTAGTTCCGGATTGAGATGATATGAAACAGTATCAATCCACGAAGGTTTAATCATTAAATATCCCTAGTCGTAGTATTATCGAGATTGGACATCGATAATGCGGAATAGACTAGTATTACACTTATGCGTGTTGTGGGAGCATAACGGCATAGTTCTCATATATTTGGGATACTCATGCAAGTGTAATATGAGGTTTTGTTTACCGATGGTACGGAAATAGCTTCGCTCTGGATAGACCCCTCGGAATTCCATTGGAAGTATGACTATGTGTCTATGGAAGTCCGAATCAGGGTAGGTGTATTTGGTCTTAACCTGAGACTTGCACCGCTAATACTTGCGACAATCAATATACTTTGGTTTTGGTCATCCAGGGATTTAACAGGTTCTGTGTACGCCTCTTCTGGGTATATTGAGAATCGTAGTGTATTGGGTGTGATGTCGAGATGGAAGTATCACTCCAGTCATAGTGGAGATGATGATCACGTAGGATACGGAACTGGTTCTCTTATATGCTGCAGCTATCGGGATATTATGACTAGGTCGTGTTTATCCGATTATAGAGACTAGTTACCAGAGATCCGATATGTGCTTCCTACGGGGCAGACACAATTCCAGCCTCAGGCTTTGCATGTGACATCCGATACTGTTGGAGTTTTCTAAGCTTCCCAAGATCATTAAACAAGCATGAAACAAGTGTGAATACAATGAGGGAGTTGCGGAATACTCACATCGATCGGTTGAGCGACTCTATGACGAACAAAAAATTGTTTTATGCCCTTGAGAAGTCACGGCAGTGATCTGCAACTGGACTCTCCATTTTCGGCTTTGTGGATCAACTTCCATGCTCCAAGCTTCGTGATTTGATTCCATGCTCATGGGTGGACTTCCCTATCACCTTCGCATGTCTCTCGGAGTGATAGCTCTCAATAAATTTGCCACAAATTTCCCACACTTTGCTTCCCTTGCTCACGGTTTTCTTGACAGAAACCAGTGAAGAATTGCCTCTAAGGCCGAGAGAGAGAGATGAAGAAATGGCTCCAAATTCGTGAACCAATGAGAGAGAGAGATGGATATATGTTGTAATGTGTTAAGTGTATCTAATACACTTTCTTTTGATTTCAAAAATCAAAAAATAAAACATATACAAATGATTAAAATAACAATAAATGTCACTCAAGCTTTAAAAAGCTTTCCATCAACTCACATCAAGTCACATCACTCAATCAATAAAGTGACAAGTTGTCACATCACTCAAAGTGACTAATGATTTGACGCTTGATGCGACTAGCGATTTGACGCTTGATTTGACTTGCGTACCGCACTCGAATTCGAAATGTGAATGCGCTCGCAAAAAATCTCGGGCTTGGGTTCGCTAATTCCAAATTAACAAATTTTCCGTTGCGACGTAATTAAATCTAATTTAATTAAATAATCATGCCTAGTATAATTACTATTCACGTCGCTAACAAATTAATTCTACATTAACTCGTTCGCCCGAATTAAAATCTAATTTTAATTTCGCGTCGAAATCCAATTTCGTTTAATATATCGAATATATTAATTTATCGATTAATTCCAAATTAATCGTTATCTCTCTTAATTGATATTTTATCCCAGATAAAATATCTCTGCAATTAATCCCAGATTAATTTTCTCTCTCTTCTAATTAATCCCAGATTAATTAAAGTGCGAGTCATACGTCATCGGTGAATCTTCGGAAAGCGACCCATGAGATCCCCGGATATGTTGGCAGTAAATACGGTCGTCGGACTATCCGAACACGTAAGTACCAAGTACTACATTTGTACTGATTTACAAGACAAGGTTGGCTTCTAGCAAAGCGCCATGCCTACCCAATTCTCCAGAAATATCCTTACAGGAATATAGGATCTATATCAGGCGTAGTATAATAGTATTGCGTATTTCGATCCAGTATCGGATGATCACGTGCTAGGCCTGGGGCTGGAATTGTGTCTGCCCCGTACGAAGCACATGTCGGATGTCTGGTAACTAGTCTCTATAATCGAATAAACATGACCTTGTCATTTTATCCCGATGACTGCAGTACTTAAGAGTACTAGTACCGTATCCTACGTGACCATCATCTCCATATGACTGATGTGACACTTCCGTCTTGACATCACACCCAACACACTACGATTCTCGATATACCCAGAAGAGGCGTACACAGAAACCGGTTAAAGCCCTGGACGACCAAAACCAAAGTATATTGATTGTCGCAAGTATTAGCGGTGCAAGTCTCAAGTTAAGACCAAATACACCTACCCTGATTTCGGACGTCCATAGACACATAGTCATACTACCAATGGAATTCCGAGAGGTCTATCCAGAGCGAAGCTGTTTCCCGTACCATCGGTAAAACAGAACCTCCTATTACACTTACATTAGTATCTTATACCCAAATATATGAGAACTATGTCGTTATGCCCTCACAACGCGCACAAGTGTAATACTAGTCTTTTACGCATTTATCGATGTCCAATCTCGACAATGCTCTGACTAGGGATATTTAATGATTAATCCTTAGTGGAATGATACTGTCTCATATCATTCTCAATCCAGGAACTAATCATATGGACCTCCTATCATTTATACATCTTGGTGATCTAATCACAAATGATAAGAGAGCAATCTCCTTTGTCACATAGTTAATTTGTACAACAACACCATGATTTGTACAAATAGTGACGCTATGGGTCATAATTGTCCAATAATCTCCCACTTGGCCTATAGCCAGTCACTCGAGTGTCTACCACCCGAACTATGTACAGTTGGCTCAAATTGCTGAGAAAAGGCTTTCGTCAGCGGATTTGCATGATTATCGTCTGATGCGATTTATACGATCATCACATCGCCACGATGTATGATCCATAAGAATCATATGAATATCAAAGTATGTATCTAGATCGTTGATGAGACCATTAATTCTTTAGCATGTGCTGACGCCTAGCTCAGCTGCTAACAGAACTATATCTAATCTAATTAGATTTATTATCGACCCAAATGGCTTCTATTGCTGCCTCAGCTGCAGCAATAACCCGCATTTGTTATTTATTCGGTAACAGTATCTTGCTTGGAAGATTTCCAGCTCACTGTTCCGTTATTCAAAACTGTTTATGACTTATAGTCATTTTATCGGTTTAGGAAACTTGCTACAGTGATCCCAGTCACTTCAAGTTCTCATTCTCCATAGATTAAGACAGCATCCTTAGTTCTCTAAGAAACTAACGGATGCTCTTACTTTCAATCCAGTGACTATCACATGGATTGACCCGATTGTAACTCCCTATGCTCAAAGCATATGAGACACCAGGTCACGTACATTTTTCAATGTACAAGTTCTCGGAGAGTATTTATGAAAGCCAAGCTTTCTCCTATAATATTATGGGAATATCATTTCCAAGAAATGATGTATTATCATTATTTTATAGGACATCCACTGTTAGTGCGCTCCCACTAACCTCCTTATATACACAAGAATCATTTCGTTTTGAATTAAATCATAAACTAATATGATTATATCAAAACGATAATTCCAAGAACTCAATGTTTTCTTCAATCCTAACATGGATCGAATAGCCTGCAAACCTTGTTTGCTAGTCTTGGTACGACAAAACCGCCAGGATGTTGTAAACATCCTCCAAAATGTTTCCTTTTCAGGAAAGCGATTTTCCCGTAAAGCTGTCATATTTCATAAATGAAACACGCAGCTTTAGCAAGCATTATCCAAATGGATTCACCGTGGCAACAGTTAAAAGGTTGAATCGTAATCGACACAATGTTGATAACGATACATTTCCGTTAAAAGCCTAGCTTTATACATTGGTATGTTGCCTTCCATGTACGTCTTCCTTGAAGACTTATATAGTACCAATAGGCACAATGCCTTGCGGTACAACAACTAATATCCAAACTTGGTTGATTTACATGGAATCCATTTCGAATTATATGGCACTTTGCCATAATAGGGAGTCGATACCTTGTATCATTTCCTCATACGTAGTCAGTTGGTATTCCTCAATAAGATAGACATCTTTATGAGGTGAGATCAGAAACCCATACCCCAGGTTGTTTTTGACTCTCTCCGACTTACGCGGTTCTTGTGTATTCGAAGATTATTGGTATAGCTTCATCCTGATGAACTATTTATGTTCCATTAAGGAATCAGTGCCTGGAATAGTATCACTCTGATTTTCATCGAGTTTTACTATCATCCCACTTACCACTGCATATAGTATTCCTCTTAGGAAAACCGCATGGTGAGCAACAATCTAATTGTTCTCTGGTGAGATGTATAAGTACTATATTTTGGTATCCCTAGGATAACTTATAATTAGGCACTTATACAATTTGGGTTTTAGTTTGGTATCATCCAAACATATGCCTAGAATCCCAAATTTACAGGAATGAGAAACCCGGTTTCTTTCCCGTTCATATCTAATATAAAATCTGTCTAACAAATTTTTATGGAACCTTATTCTAAATAAGTATTGCACTGTTAAATGTTTATCCCTTGAAGGATATGGTAACTCAGAGCGACTCATGATTAACCTTAACAGTCTAACAAAATTTGGTTACTCAGTTCGGACACACCTTCAAATTGACGTGTTCCTGGAGGAGTCCTCATTGAAAGAATACTATACTCTTTCAAGTATATTAGAAACTTATTGCTTAAGTATTTTCCATTACGGTCTTACCGTGACGGTATAATACTATAGCCGATCTGTTTGTCTATTTTCGTGTCGAAATTTAAAAGCTTCTGATTTTTGTTTCAAAAGAGACACATAACCATAACGTGATGCCACATCTGTATAGGTCACGAAATATCCATATCCATCTCTAGCCTAGCTAGACATGGGCCCACTTGCTTCACTATGAACTAGGGCTAATAGATTGGTGGCATTTTCACTTTTACCAAGTAAAGGTGTTTTAGGCACTTTGCCCAATAAACTAGATTCGTAGACTTTATTTGAATAAGATCAAATCAGTCCTAGTACCCACTCTTCGAAAGTGTGGATATTCGAGTCTTGTTTAATTGTGTCTCAGACAACAATTCCACATATAAGTCTCTTCTGATCAAATTAGTTTGAGCTGTTTGTTTGTCATGTTATATGTTTGAGATTTATTTATATTCAAAATATAAATTATGTTTGATGAGTGGTATTTATATCACTATTTCCCACTCATTTAACTTAACATTTTGTATAGTTTCTTGAGTTATGTGAACGTTTTGATGTGTTTTATTGTTATTTTGCAGATAAATAAAGTTTGGACAGCACTGGAGGCAATTTGGGGCAAAACCGGACAAAAATGCGTCAACAGGGATATTTTCGTCTCTTGCGCGTCGCGACGCTGGAACACTGCGCGCCGCGACGCCCAGCGTGAGCCGAATCTGCTAACGTGCGCCTGGTCAACAGGTCAGGATTTGAGAAGTTTGACTTTGCTAAAATGCGCCGTGCCACGTGTCACCATCACAACGAATCTGCTAACGTGCGTCGTGCCACGTGTCAACATCATATGCTGCCGACACTTTGACTTGACACGTGTCGCCTCGTCATCAGCCATGTCAGCGGTCAACGAGTCAACATGCCACGCGTCGTGCCACATCATCGTCCACGTCAGCAGGTCAACCAAGTCAACTTGACACCTCAGCATCAGCCAATCACCGCGTGACACGTGTCGCCACGTGTCGCAATCCTATTGTGCCGACAGTGAACAGTCAGCCGCCTTGCCACGTCATCGCCACGTCGTCGCCACGTCATCAATGACGTCATCACAATAATTGAGAATTAGCCACCTTGACACGTGTCGCGTGTACAGTCAGCCGCCTTGCTACGTGTCGCCTTCTCATTGTGCCACGTCGATGAATCCAGCGTCGCGACGCTGAACTGCTTGGCGTCGCGACGCTCGAACAGTGCCCGAACAGTGAAAATTTTTGCTATAAATAGAGGGCGAATTTTCAGTTTTTAGTACACCTCTCTCTCTCTTGATTTCTCTCTCTAGAGAGAGTTTCTCTCTCCAGAATTTTTATTTTTATTTTTTTTTATTTATTTATTTGTAATTTATTTTAATTACCATTTGTAATAATAGTAATTTAATTTTTACTTTTTACAGTTTTTACTATTCATGAGAAAGTAATTTCCCAGCTAGGGTGAAAGGTAATTCTTTTACTGTTACTATTTAGATTAATCTCCCTTAAAAATAATATATTTACACTTTAAAATACTGATTAATAAAGGATACCGCTATATTGGTCGGTTGTTATATTTATTTTCTGTTGGTTTGAACCTGATTAATCAAGGATACCGCCAGATTGGTCGGTTGATAAATTTATTTTGGTACCGCCTTTATGGCTGGATTATGGACAAATATTACCGCCTATATGGCTGGTTGGACTTAATTGGACTTAATCAGGATACCGCCAGATTGGTCGGTTGGTTAAATAATATCACAAGTTTATATATATTATTTTATGGGAGATATCTAAATTAGTAGTAGTAAAAGTAATTCCTTTTACCTTAGCATTTTATTTTATTGCAATTTACTTTTCAGTATTTACTTTTCAGCATTTTTACTTATGTCTTTTACTTTTCAGTATTTTACTTTATGTCTTTTATCTTTCAGTTATTAGTCCTAGTTATGTGTTGTAACTAAATAGTTATCTGGGGTTGTAATAAATTTCAATATCACCAGTTTATAAGGGTTAGATTATAGTTTGGGTAATATAATGATTTATTTATTGAGTCTTAATCTTAATGCTTTTTATTAACCGATCACTAATAAAATTGATTAGGTAAACTTAAAATGAACTAGACATAGAGATTTTAAGTTTAAAACCTTAGACTCAATAGCCCACGATCTTCCTTGAGGATAGATAACCCTTTAATAGATTTCCTTACAGGATAGGAATATACCTGTCGGGCGAGGGTAGCCATAATTGGAACTTAATCTTAATGAATCCAGATAATGTGGTTGACATAGGAATATGGTTCAATTGGGTTATACTGGGTATTTGTGTCTGACCATCGACAGATGCTTTCGCATAATTTCGTGTTCCAGGTTAATAAATCATTGTATTTCCTAACTATAAAATAATCACTTCATCTTTATAATGATATTGGAATAAATCACAACCCTAGATCTTTGTGTCTTTTGTTATTTTCCTTAGTATTTTCTTTTCTTTTTATTTATTTATTTATTTTGCAAAGTCACATTCAACCAAACAAACAAACAATCTCTCTCATCTCCATTTAATTAGATATTTGTAAATAAATAGATTCAACAATTAATAACAACAGTAGGAATTAAGTCCTCGTGGGATCGATATTTTTATACTACTTGAACGATACGTGCGCTTGCGTTATACGTGTGTGTTTACGCCGGTCAAGTTTTTGGCGCCGTTGCCGGGGGACTTATATTTCTTGAGTTGTTAATTTTGAAACTATCTAATTTACTTATATCTATTTTCTTTCTTTTATTTTGTAATTTTTATTTCTTTTGTTTTCAGGTGATTAAAAAAATGGAACATTATCGGGAAATTGAGAAATCACGAACTTTACAAGAAGATACACCCCAAATCTGGGAGCAACAGTCCAGTTTTCTGAGGCCTGTTGTTGAGCCCAATGACTATCACTGGATGTCAGAACCAAGTAATACTACTTTTGCTCAACAGAACTCAATGTGGAGATGTGACATATGTAATGGTAACCACCCAAGCGATTATTGCGAGTACAACTACAATTCAGGGTGGCAGAACTATCAGAATCCTTCATGGTATGATGAGCCAACATATTTCACAGAACCATCACATCTTCCATCTTATCCATCATCTTCCTTTGATCCTTATCAAGAACCAGAACCATCCGAGGAAGATCAATTAATTCACATGTTCAAAGAACAAGAAGCTCGATTTGATGCAAAATTCAGAATAACGCAGGATCCATACAGAGAATGACAGATCAAATCAGACAATAATAGAAAACCAGAACATCATACCTCAAGAACCAGTTTCAGATGACACTGATGAAACCTCAGAGTACCAAACATTTCACGATGACACCTTAACAGAGGAGGAGGCTGAGGAGAATCAAAGACCAGAGGTATCAGTTCAGGAACCCGAACAGGAAAAGTCTCGATTTGATTTCTATTATTCAGATTCTGACGAATGAACTGGAAATTTGTTCCAACTGCATCAAAAATTGAGGATGGAATTCTGTATCCTCAAAATGAAGATCTTGGAGATTCCATTGCACAAATGTTTGAAGAAGATCTACCTGAGCCAATCATTTCAACCAGATCAGAGGATGAAGACCTAAAATCTAACATTTCTTTTCAGGTTGACAATTTTGAAACATGTATTTCACAGATGACAGATGAAGAGCTTAATGCAGAAATTTTCAAATACATCTGTGAAGAAAAGGTGGAGCAAGAAGCAGAGCAAATGGAGGAGCAAATGTCTGACCTTATTAAAGATCCAGAGCATTCAGGAGAAGCATCGCTGTTTTGGGGAGTACAAATCAAAGAAACCACTCAGAAGCTTGACAAAATGGAATTTCCATTCCAAGTCAAGCATCATACGAGACCTCCTGATTATCTTTCTTTCTTTGCAGGAACCACTGGAACAATAAGGAGCAAAAAAGTGACACGAGCACTGAATGAGACAAAATTCTTTTTGCCACTTTACCGTTGGAAGAGACCATTCAAAAGCAACGCTCACGGGATTGTCTTTAATAGGACATCTAAAACGACACTGAAACCTCCTTAACAGATGAATTTCAGTCACGTCTGGCTGAAGATGAAAAATTTAGCGCTAGCAGGGAGGCAACCCATGCAATTTGTTGTAATTTATTTAATTATTTATTTATTTTTTGTGTGTGAAACTTTTTAATTGTGTGAGTTTTGCAGGAAAAATTAAAATGGAATTTATCAGGACAAAGCAAGCCAGTACAAGCGGGATTTTCACAAAAAAAATTTGACAAAATCACGAAGATACAAAGTCAATCCAGAAAAGATGCCGAATAAAAAGTCTACTTTTGGGACGCGTCTCTATGGATTTATCCGTCACAAGACATGGTTTTGTTAAAAAAAAAAAAAAAAAATCCCTAAAAATTACCGAGCGTCGCGACGCACGACCAATTTCAGCGTCGCGACATGGTTTGTTTACAAGCCTAAAACCAGCAGCCACCACGCACAGATCACTCCTCCTCTTCACAGATCTCACCATTTTCTCTCAACCCAGAAGCAAATCCAACCGAACCAGACCATCACCGCAACCCACACCCACCACGCACGATCCAGCCGCCACAACCACCGCGAACCACCCTTGCTGGACTTCATCACCGTAACTGAACCCATCATCATCTTCTTCCTCAAACATCACCGAGGTCCACTTTGCCGAACAAGCCAAGATCTGCCGTGAACCTCACCACCGAGAGACAACCAACAACCGCAACCTCGCCCAATCAAAACGAACCATCATCACCGAGATCAACCAACCAAGACCATCGCCAAACAGAGAGAACCACCACCTCGCCTGGACTGAACCGGAGCCGTGACTCAACAACCAAGACCACAGCCGAGACACCACTAGCCGCAAACCTCACCCTTGCCGAGCCGTGCACCACCAAACCGAGACAAGATCCATCAGCCGAGAACCACCAGCCACCCACTGCCAAAACCGACAAAGCCGAGACCGAGACACCCCAAAACCGTGAATCACCAAGACAGTCACCTACCCATGATCAAAACCATCCATGATCAGATTTGATTTGTGTGGAAATTTGTGTGGTTAATTTTGATAAAAATTGGATGTTAACAGGTTTTGAAATTTTGGCAGTAAAGTAAAGGGGATAATCGAAAATTGAATGAGTTTGTGGTTGATTTTGTTGAAATTGGAGGATTGTGAATTTGAAAGTTTGGCAGTGAATAACTGGCTAAATTCTGAGTTTAGAATTGCCAGATCGATGGAATTTTGTAGAATTGGGGGCGAAGAGTTGAATTGGAGTGTTTGTGGCATTTGTTAGATTTAGGTTGTGTTGGATAATCAAAAATTCAGGGGAGACTCTGTCGGATTTTTCTGAAAAATACCAAAGTTGGGATTTGATTGGTGATAATTTTTTAGGATGAATTTGGGAAATTTTGAGTTTTTAGAGGTGATTCTGCCAAAAATTTTAATGAAAAATGGTCAAACAGCAATTGTGGGAAAAGCACAACGGAGCATTTTCATACAGAAGGAATTGTGTTTAACAATCAAAAAGAAGAGAGCTAATTCATTTTGATGGCTGAGTAAAGAATTAAGTCTTGAGACACATCCTAATGGATTTATATACAAACGAGTAGCGTATTGCGTACACAATTCCTTGCCTTAATTATTGCTTTGATTCGCTTTTCTGTTGTAAATTTTTTATTTTAGTACAGGATCCAGACTTTTTGACCTTTCACGATTCATTTTGTTATTTAGCTAACAATCGTCCTCTGGAAGATACTTGTGCTATTATTGTATTCACCTTTTCAGGTACTATAAATTCGGCCCGTCATTGCACTTTTGAAGGCATCCAGAGTTGTAAAGAAAATACATAAAAAAAAAAATGGAAGCCACTTCAAGAAGACGAGTTGAGAACATCTGTGTGTTTTGCGGTAGTACTGTAGGTACTAAACCACAATACATAGAAGCAGCACAGGAATTGGGTCGAGTCTTAGCAGCAAGGAATATGCACCTAATATATGGCGGAGGCAATCTTGGACTTATGGGAATCGTTTCAAAGGCGTACAGGAAGGAGGCAGTCACATTTTGGGAATCGTACCAAAACCCTTCGCAGAGGCAAATCTTATTGGATCATCAACGGAGAGGAACTGATCGTACCAGGTATGTCTGAACGACTGGTAGAAATGATTAACCGTTCTGATGCTTTATTGCTTTGCCAGGTGGCTTGGGCACATTGGAGGAAATTTTTATTATACTATCTTGGGCGAACCTAAACATACACCAGAAACCAATTGGGCTGTACAACGTTGATGGGATTTTATGATTTTCTTTGTGTGTTTCTTGATGATGCTCGAAGAAATGGGTTCGTGTCAAAACCTTAAAAGAACTCCTCTTCACTGCCAGAACTGCTCCAGATCTAATTGACCAACTCATAGCCTATGAACCGAAAGTTGACCTTATCATTTCAAAGATAAATTGGTCCGAGGACGATCGTGGTAAGAGACGTCGAATTAATCTGGATCTTAACCTGTAATTTTCCTGTAGAATTTCAACTAACCAGGTATTATTTTCTAAAACTCTTCTTCTACTGTTTAAGACATTGGGGACAATGTCTCATTTAGGTTTGGGGGTGAGGTATAGTTAATAGTACTTGTTTGTATTGTTATTTTTATTTTTAGTCCAAAATTTTTCGAAAAATACAAAAAAAAAAATTGAAAACTTTTCAAAAATTACAAAAATATTTTGCATTTTTGTGTTTTTATTTTAACTAAAAAGGTGAATTGGTAAGAAATAGCCGAGTAAGGAGTTTCCACTCTTGAGACGTATTTCAATCCATTTATTTCGAAATAAGTTAATTTGTTTATTTCATTTGAATTATTTAATTTGTGAATTCTCCATAAATCTGACTAAAATGAATCTTCTTATGTGCAGGACAGGTATTATGAACTTACATGGAAACATACGGACATGAGTTGTAATTGAAAAGTTTGTAATATTCCGTGCTCTAGTTTAATTGGAGGAAGCATCTATAAATAGTAATGGAAAATAAAAAAAAAAATCTGATGTACAAAAAAATAAAGTATCCAAGATCCGGGTTATTAAGTCTGTAAGGGTGTTTTAACACTTAGTGCCCTAAAACCAACTGGTTTGGGAGTCATTGGCCCAAAACTCGTTACATGGATCGAAGATACTGCAAAAAATATATCATATCTGAAGTCTGAGTAATTAAGTTCGTAGGGGTGTCTTAACACCTGGTGCCCTAAAGCCAACTGGTTTGGGAGCCACCGACCCAAAGCTCGCTACATAGACGGAAGATATTGTATATAAATAAAAAGTCAAAATTCAGAAAATCAAAGAAAAAATCAGAAAAATCAGAAAAATTATTCCATTGCTACAAAAAGGTGTGAAATCTGATAGAACTTAGGACAAAAATATTACTCTCTTATCAACTACACTTGTGACTGTTGTGGGCAAAAATGAGTTGTTTAATATTTTGTTGACTGTGTATATGGAGAATGGTAAAAATAATCGGAGAATTTACTTATTTAGTAATTTAGAAAGAAACAAAACAATTAGTAACTTGTAGTAGAAGTTTCACCTGATTAGTTACTATCTTCTTTATTCTCTTTTCGCTTGTCTTTTTGCTTTTGTGTGCATTATTTTAACTGCATTTTTACTTTTGTAAAATGTTTGTGGGTATCATTGCTGTAAACCCTCACGAGACCACTCGTCCACTAGGGACACCTAGGGGTTTAAAGGCTTGTTGCATACGCTAAATGCAACCGTGATCCCTACGAAAATGGCTTAGTTAAATTTTATTCTGTTATTTTATTTGTATTTTGCTCGAGGACTAGCAAATGTTAGGTTTGGGGGTGTGAGGAGTGGTATTTATATCACATTTCCACTCATTTAACTTAACATTTTGTATAGTTTCTGAGTTATGTGAACGTTTTGATGTGTTTTATTGTTATTTTGCAGATAAATAAAGTTTGGACAGCACTGGAGGGCAATTTGGGGCAAAACCGACAAAAATGCGTCAACAGGGATATTTTGTCTCTTGCGCGTCGCGACGCTGGAACACTGCGCGCCGCGACGCCCACGTGAGCCGAATCTGCTAACGTGCGCCTGGTCAACAGGTCAGGATTTGAGAAGTTTGACTTTGCTAAAATGCGCCGTGCCACGTGTCACCATCACAACGAATCTGCTAACGTGCGCCGTGCCACGTGTCAACAATCATATGCTGCCGACACTTTGACTTGACACGTGTCGCCGCCTCGTCATCAGCCATGTCAGCGGTCAACGAGTCAACTGCCACGCGTCGTGCCACATCATCGTCCACGTCAGCAGGTCAAACCAAGTCAACTTGACCACCAAGCATCAGCATCAGCCTCAATCACCCCGCGTGACACGTGTCCGCCACGTGTCGCAATCCTATTGTGCCGACAGTGAACAGTCAGCCGCCTTGCCACGTCATCGCCACGTCGTCGCCACGTCGTCGCCACGTCAGCATTACGTCATCAATGACGTCATCAAATAATTGAGAATTAGCCGCCTGACACGTGTCGCGTGTACAGTCAGCCGCCTTGCTACGTGTCGCCTTCTCATTGTGCCACGTCGATGAATCCAGCGTCGCGACGCTGAACTGCTTGGCGTCGCGACGCTCGAACAGTGCCCGAACAGTGAAATTTTTTTGCTATAAATAGAGGGCGAATTTTCAGTTTTTAGTACCCACCTCTCTCTCTCTTGATTTCTCTCTCTAGAGAGAGTTTCTCTCTCCCGATTTTTATTTTTAATTTTTTTTTTATTTATTTATTTTAATTTATTTTAATTCCATTTGTAATATTAATAATTTTACTTTTTAATTTTTACTATTCAGTTTACTAGGGTGAATAATTCGTTTTGTTTTTAATCTTTTCTTAAAAATTATATATATTTACATATATCACTGATTAAAAAGGTGAAAGGTAATTTTTGTTATGTGATTACTACTTTAAAATATATATTACCCCGTTAAAAATAATATATTTACACTTTAAAATACTGATTAATAAAGGATACGCTATATGGGTCCGTTGTTATATTTATTTTCTCTGTTGGTTTGAACCTGATAATCAAGGATAACCGCCAGATTGGTCGGTTGATAAATTTATTTTGGTACCGCCTTTATGGCTGGATTATGGACAAATATATACCGCCTATATGGCTGGTTGGACTTAATTGGACTTAATCAGGATACCGCCAGATTGGTCGGTTGGTTAAATAATATCACAAGTTTATATATTATTTTATGGGAGATATCTAAATTAGTAGTAGTAAAAGTAATTCCTTTTACCTAGCATTTTATTTTATTGCATTTACTTTTCAGTATTTACTTTTCAGCATTTTTACTTTATGTCTTTTACTTTTCAGTATTTTTACTTTATGTCTTTTATCTTTCAGTTATTAGTCCTAGTTATGTGTTGTAACTAATAGTTATCTGGGTTGTAATAAATTTCAATATCACCAGTTTATAAGGGTTAGATTATAGTTTGGGTAATATAATGATTTATTTATTGAGTCTTAATCTTAATGCTTTTTATTAACCGATCACTAATAAAATTGATTAGGTAAACTTAAAATGAACTAGACATAGAGATTTTAAGTTTAAAACCTTAGACTCAATAGCCCACGATCTTCCTTGAGGATAGATAACCCTTTAATAGATTTCCTTACAGGATAGGAATATACCTGTCGGGCGAGGGTAGCCATAATTGGAACTTAATCTTAATGAATCCAGATAATGTGGTTGACATAGGAATATGGTTCAATTGGGTTATACTGGGTATTTGTGTCTGACCATCGAAAGATGTTTTCGCATAATTTCGTGTTCCAGGTTATAAATCATTGTATTTCCTAACTATAAAATAATCACTTCATCTTTATAATGATATTGGAATAAATCACAACCCTATATCTTTGTGTCTTTTGTTATTTTCCTTAGTATTTTCTTTTGTCTTTTATTTATTTATTTATTTTGCCAAAGTCACATTCAACCAAACAAACAAACAATCTCTCTCATCTCCATTTAATTAGATATTTGTAAATAAATAGATTCAACAATTAATAACAAGGAGTAGGAATTAAGTCCTCGTGGGATCGATATTTTTATACTACTTGAACGATACGTGCGCTTGCGTTATACGTGTGTGTTTACGCCGGTCAATGTTATTCACATCTAATGTGTTTATCTCAATATTATCTTTATATAATAAAACAATTTAGTGTTCTAGAATATAAAGGTTCACCCGCAGCGGGTTAAACACTGATATAGATATGATGTTTCTAGTCAAACTAGTCACATTATAACAGTTTCCTAATTTAAATACACACCCGAAGGTAGTTCCTAAACTTAGGTATCTACGGTTGAAACAACGATTTTCGTCCCGTTTCCAATTCGCAGATAAATCTCTATTGAAGTCAGTATCCTGTTCAAAACAGATTCTGAACATCAATACATGTATTTTATGTTCCACACTAAGTATTTAAAATCTAATTTTAATACTAGTAGTGAACATAATGTTGACAAACATATTTGAAGTCAGGGCCTTGCCCAGTCTTCAATTCCTTCATGTCTACTTTGTCCAAACGGCAGTCACGCTTCCGCGCGATCCGTTTGCCACAATTTAGGCAGACATTTTGGGATATGTCTTTTATCTTCCCAGAAGACTAATGATTTTGCCTTTGCCCATTTTCCTACATTCCAGAAGCCTTTGGCCAAGCCTTGCCTTCTAGAATTTCAAAGTAAGGTGCGCCTTGCGCTACTTGCCTATTGAAAACTTTGACTTTGTCTTCTTGAGAATAGTCATTAACTCTCCAAGAGTTATTTATTGCAATTTAGTACTTCTAATTCTAAGTATAGATTTATGAAGATCCTTCAATTTCATTATCATACTTTAAGATAGGATCTACCTTAGTTCTGACAAAGAAATTAAGGAGTCTACTGCGGTAAGTATAATGGATTAAGCACTAAAGTTATCATCACATAATCTTCAAAGATTATGCTCTACTATTTGCTTAACTTCGGGCTTAGGCCTAATATGTTATTTTATCAAATAAAGTAACTTATTATTTTTCCAGGACCATCCTAAATTTTTTCCCATTTTGAAAATTAAACCATTTAAATACATTTTCCCTAGGATTATGTTTTAAATGTCAATCTTTCAATTTTATCTTGATTTTAATAGTCCAACTATTTAATCAACGATTTGGTACTATTTATTATAATGATTACAATAGTCTAACTATTTAATCAACTATAATTTAATAGATTAAAATCAATTATATTGATTACTATAATCCAATTATAAAATCAACTATAAATGAATAGTTTGAATACAGTCCAACTGTTAATTAAAAAAATAACGATTTAAATATTAGTCCAACTAACATTTAATTTAATTGACGAATGATATTTGATTGAGCGCGTATGACAAGTAATTAAACGAATATTGCAAATTCAATTCTTGCCTCCCACTATTTTTTCGGCGAGCCTCTAACACTCTGTCGAGTACTCGGGAAACCGTGTTTCCTAGTGGGCTAGGATCCCGTTAAATATCACACAATCTTGACTTTGCAAACAAATTGTATGATAATTAACTAGGTAGATCTCTAAGATCAATTGGATCCAATCCAATTCCTAGATCCAGTAGGGGGACAGCCAAGTCCGAAACATATATCTTATATATGCCAATATATCCAATATATTACCTAACTTTTTTCCTCTGAATCAACTAAGCCTTGGCTTTGGCACAACAAACTTAGTGATCCCAGTTAAGCGCGACCCATTGACCATGGAAAGCTTCGTAATCAATGTCGATGGACAAGAAGTGGTCTTGACTTTGGCCAACAAACCACAACTTGGACAAGACACCAATATGGAACAAAGCTCTCGTGATTCAAACACATCCTCGACGGACAAAGGCCTTGACTTTGGCCAACAAACCAATGCCAGTCTCGGATCTTGAGTAAGAATCACTCAATGGAAGGAAAAACGCTTAATATTTTGTGAGGGTTTTTCGAGTGCAAATTGGCAACCAATTTATTATCTTTGTTAAGGTATCATCATCATACACCCTTAAACATGCATTCTAAATACATAATAAAGCGCGTATAAGTAAATAATAATGATATGCGGATGGATACTTTACACATTGATCCTAGATCAAATCTCTTCATTTCTCTCTTCCGCTAGCACAAGTATTTGCTTCTACCCGTTACACTACACTTCTAAAGAAACCTCATTTACATTGAGGGGAATAGGTGAGAAGAGAAATACAATGAGAAAGGAGGTAATAAGGCTGGACACGCAGGTCTAATTAATAAATCAAATTTATTACAACAATTTCTAAAATTGTCCCACCCATCTAATATCCATCTGATATACATTATTCATGCATCGCAACCAGGTATTCACACAAGCATGTTATCAATCAATCTAATCAAATTAATTAATCTGATAATTGGTGATCATCCCATGTTCAAACAACGATTTGATTTTACGCGAGTCAAACTCGTTTTGCGAATAAGTACTCAAAGTACGAATTCTCAAATTAAATTAAACTACTTAATTAAATCCAATTCAATTTGTATTTAATACTAATTCGCTATTTAATTCCAAATTAAATACTACACTTTATTTAACGAACCTTTACGACTTAAATTCCAAATTTAATCGTTACGGGTCTTAAGGCCCGATTAATATCTAATATTAATTTAATTAAATTCCAATGGGCTTTTAATTAATTTCTTTAAGGCGTGGACTTTTGGTCAACTCGGGTCAAACCCAATAACCAAAGTCCAATCCGGGAGTTACCCCATAAGCCCAGAAATCAATTTAGGCCCATTAGGCCCAATTAAACTTTAAAGGTCCATTAGTCGCATTTGGGCTTTAAGGAGGCGATTTTGGGCCCAATTGGATCCAACCAATTTTGGCCTAAACCCAACTTAGTACAACCAAGCCCAATAAGCTCATTTACAACTATTCAAGCCCAAATTCAAAATAGGCCCAATTTAATTAAATCATAAAAGTCCAATTTCACAATCTAATTAATTCTAAAGTGTATCGTATAATTAATTACATAAATCAATATTTCCAAATCATCAATTTATACAACTAATCATGCTTATCAACTACAAAACATGTCCAACACATTTCATCGAAAATCAAACCCAATTACATGCTATATCATTCTCGGCAATTTGGGCAATTTGTGTTCGATTCGGTTTCAATCCAATTAAATCCACAATCGACATTAAATCAACTTTCCCGAATGATTCCAATTCATCCAATGAATAAAAAATCAAAAATTCCAAGACAATTAGGGCTTCCTTCCTCACGGCCAAGCTAAAATTATTGGGGAAAAATGTTCCAAATAATTTTTCAACAAATTGATCCAATCAATCCTCAATTAAAACACATTTAAGCATACTCAATCATCCAATTTCATAAAATCATGCTCAAATACATTTTACCAAAATTTTAAGCCCTAAATATTTTCATGCTCAACCTTGCTTTGATACCATTGTTGGAGTTTTCTAAGCTTCCCAAGATCATTAAACAAGCATGAAACAAGTGTGACTACAACGAGGGAGTTGCGGAATACTCACATCGATCGGTTGAGTGACGCTACGACGAACAAAAAATTCATTTTCTGCCCTTGAGAAGTCGCAGGCAGTGAGCTGCAACTGGACTCTCCAATTTCGGCTTTGTGGATCAACTTCCATGCTTCAAGCTTCGTGATTTGATTCCATGCTCATGGGTGGACTTCCCTATCACATTCGCATGTCTCGCGAAGTGCTAGCTCTCAAGAAATTTGCCACAAATTTCCCACAATTTGCTTCCCTTGCTCACGGTATTCTTGACAGAAACCAGTGAAGAATTACCTTTAAGGCCGAGAGAGAGATGAAGAATGGCTCCAAATTCGTGAACCAATGAGAGAGAGAGATGGATATATGTTGTAATGTGTTAAGTGTATCTAATATACTTTCTTTTGATTTCAAAAATCAAAAAATAAAATATATACAAATGATTAAAATAACAATAAATGTCACTCAAGCATTCAAAAGCTTTCCATCAAGTCACATCACTCAATCAATCAAGTGACAAGTTGTCAAATCACTCAAAGTGACTAATGATTTGACGCTTGATGCGACTAGCGATTTGACACTTGATTTGACTTGCGTGCCGCACTCGATTCGAAATGCGAATGCGCTCGCAAATAATCTCGGGCTCGGGTTCGCTAATTCCAAATTAACGAATTTTACGTTGCGACGTAATTAAATCTAATTTAATTAAATAATCATGCCTAGCATAATTACTATTCATATCGCTAACGAATTAATTCTAAATTAACTCGTTCGCTCGAATTAAAATCTAATTTTAATTTCGCGTCGAAATCCAATTTCGTTTAATATATCGAATATATTAATTTATCTATTAATTCCAAATTAATCGTTATCTCTCTTTAATTGATATTTTATCCTAGATAAAATATCTCTGCAATTAATCCCAGATTAATTTTCTCTCTCTTCTAATTAATCCCAGATTAATTAAAGTGCGAGTCATACGTCATCGGTGAATCTTCGGGAAGCGACCCATGAGATCCCTGGATATGTTGGCAGTAAATATGGTCGTCGGACTATCCGAACACGTAAGTACCAAGTACTACGTTTGTACCGATTTACAAGACAAGGTTGGCTTCTAGCAAAGCGCCATGCCTACCCAATTCTCCAGAAATATCCTTACATGAATATAATATCTATATCAGGCGTAGTATACGTAGTATTGCGTATTTCGATCCAGTATCGGATGATCATGTGCTAGGCCTGGGGCTGCAATTGTGTCTGCCCCGTACGAAGCACATGTCGGATGTCTGGTAACTAGTCTCTATAATCGGATAAACATGACCTTGTCATTTTATCTAGATGACTGCAGTACCTAAAAGTACTAGTACCGTATCCTACGTGACCATCATCTCCATATGACTAAAGTGACACTTTCGTCTTGACATTACACCCAACACACTACGATTCTCGATATACCCAGAAGAGGCGTACACAGAAACCGGTTAAAGGCATGGATGACCAAAACCAAAGTATATTGATTGTCGCAAGTATTAGCGGTGCAAGTCTCAGGTTAAGACCAAATACACCTACCCTGATTTCGAACTTCCATAGACACATAGTCATACTACCAATGCAATTCCGAGGGGTCTATCCAGAGCGAAGCTGTTTCCAGTACCATCAGTAAAACACAACCTCCTATTACACTTGCATGAGTATCCTATACCCAAATATATGAGAACTATGTTGTTATGCCCTCACAATGCGCACAAGTGTAATACTAGTCTTTTACGCATTTATCGATGTCCAATCTCGACAATGCTCTGACTAGGGATATTTAATGATTAATCCTTAGTAGACTGATATTGTCTCATATCATTCTCAATCCAGGAACTAATCATAGGGACCTCCTATCATTTATACATCTTGGTGATCTAATCACAAATGATAAGAAAGCAATCTCCTTTGTCACATAGTTAATTTGTACAACAACACCATGATCTGTACAAATAGTGACGCTATGGGTGATAATTGTCCAACAAATAGTTGATCGTAATACGCAATACTACGTATACTACACCTGATATAGATCACATATTCCAGTAAGAATATTTCTGGAGAATTGGGTAGGCACGGTGTTTTGCTAGAAGCCAACCATGTCTTGTAAATCGGTAAAAACGTAGTACTAGGTACATACGTGTTCGGATAGTCCGACGACCGGATTTACTGCCAACATATCTGGGGATCTCATGGGTCGCTTCCCGAAGATTCACCGATGACATATCACTCGCACTTTATTAATCTGAGATTAATTAAAGAGAGAGAAAATTAATCTGGGATTAATTACGTAGATATTTTATCTGGGTAAAAATGTTATTTAAAGAGAGAGAACGATTAATTTGGAATTAATCGATAAAATAGTATATTCGATATATTATAAGAAATTGGATTTTTGAACGCGGAATTAAAATTTGATTTTAATTTGGGCAAACGAGTTAATTTAGAATTAATTCGTTAGCGACGTGAATAGTGATTTTGCTAGGCATAATTATTTAATTACGTCGCAACTGAAAATTCGTTAATTTGGAATTAGCGAACCCGAACCCGGGAGTGTTTGCGGGCGCACTCGCATTGCGAATTTAAGTGCGGCCCGCAAGTCACATCAAGCATCAAATCACTAGTCAATCGATTGATGTGATGTCTAGTCACTTTGAGTGATTTGACAACATGTCATGAGTGATTGATGGTGGTAGTTGGTTGGCTTTATTGCCTTGACTTTTTGAAAGTGAAAAAGGTGTATTAGATACACAAATCTCCAACTACCAACACTTAACTCATTCTCTCCTCTCACTCTCTCATCTCTCACGGTCTTGGACCACATTTCTTTCTCCAAATTTTGTCAATTGCCGAGAACAACAAGAAGGGAAATAGAAATTTTGTGGCAAAATTTCAAGAGTGCTAGCACACATTCGGGGTCTTGCGAAGGTGATAGGGAAACCAACTTGTTAGCATGGAATCACCATTCGAAAGCTTGGAGCTTGGACCACCATGGCCGAATCACAAGGAGCACACCAAGGAGCAAAGCCGAGAGCTTCATGGAGCAAGGGCTTGTGTTCATCACGTCGCAAAATCCGATCAATGTAAGTATGATTCCGCCATATTTCATTGTTGTATTCGCAAATGTTTCTTGCTTGAATTGATCCTTGGGACTTAATAGAAACCCAACAGCAGAACACTGTTGACCTCCTCTTGTGGAAAACACCGTCTCAATAATTGATCAGCACACAGTTTGAACAGGTACGGCTCATCCCAGACATAGTGCTTGACTTCTTTGAAGAATTTCTTCCATTGCTGAGTTGTCCATTCCAACGGCCATTTTCCTGACACAATGTAGTTGACATAGTCAGCATACCAAGGGCATCTTGCTGTTTCATGGCGAACAGCTGTTCATCTGGAAAAGTTTCTTTGATTGACAATTCTTTACCAGCTGTTTCTCCATTCTCGAGCCTCGATAGATGATCTTCCTCTTGGTTTTCTGTCCCTCTCATGTCTCTGATCTCCACATCAAATTCTTGCAGAAGGAGTATCCAACGGATCAATCTCGGTTTGGCATCTTTCTTCGTGATCAGATATTTGATTGCTAAATGGTCTGTGTAGACCACCACTTTGGGACCCAGCAGATAGGAGCGGAATTTGTCAAAATCGTACACAACTGTGAGCAACTCCTTTTTAGTGGTTGTGTAGTTGAGTTGAGCTTCATTCAAAGTTCTGCTGGAGTAGTAGATGGTGTGGAAAATCTTTGCTTTGCGTTGTCCCAAAACTGCACATACAGCAAAATCACTAGCATCACACATCACTTCAAATGGAAGGGTCCAGTCTGGTGCTACAATGATGGGGGCAGAAATCAGCTTTTGTTTTAAGATCTCAAAAGCTTCCTGGCATTCTTTGGTGAAGTTGAAAGGCACATCCTTCTCCAGAAGATTGCACAGAGGTTTAGCAATCTTGGAAAAGTCTTTGATAAATCTCCTGTAAAAACCTGCATGTCCAAGAAAACTCCGAATCCCTTTTACTGATGTCGGTGGAGGTAGTTTTTCAATTGTTTCAATCTTTGCTTTGTCTACCTCGATTCCCTTTTATGAGATCTGGTGTCCAAGAACAATGCCTTCATGCACCTTGAAGTGGCATTTCTCCCAATTGAGTACCAGGTTGGTATCTTCGCATCTTTGTAATACATGTTCCAGATTTTGCAAGCAGTGGTCAAAAGAATCTCCAAACAAAGAAAAGTCATCCATAAAAACCTCCATACTCTGCTCCAACATGTCTGAGAAGATGGTCATAATGCAACACTGAAATGTAGCAGGAGCATTACATAATCCAAATGGCATTCTGCGAAAAGCAAAAGTACCATAAGGACATGCAAATGTGGTTTTCTCCTGATCTTCTGGGGCGATGGCAATCTGATTGTATCCTGAATATCGGTCCAGAAAGCAATAGAACTCATGTCTCGCCAGTGTGTCTAACATCTGGTCAATGAATGGTAGCAGAAAATGGTCCTTTCGTGTTGCTTTGTTCAGCTTTCGGTAGTTCATCCATACTCTTCATCCAGTCACCGTTCTGGTTGGAATCAGCTCATTCTTTTCATTTGTGACAACAGTAATTCCTCTTTTCTTCGGTACACACTGCATAGGAGTTACCCAACTGCTGTCTGAGATGGGGTAAATGATGTCAGCATCCAACCATTTGATGATTTCTTTCTTCATGACCTCCTTCATGATTGGATTGAGTCTCCGTTGATGCTCCACTGTGGGTTTGTACTCATCATTCATTAGAATCTTGTGCATACAAAATGATGGACTAATGCCTCAAATGTCTGCTATAGTCCAGCCAATGGCCTTCTTGCGCTCTCGTAATACTCTCAGCAATTTTTCTTCTTGCTCCAATGTTAGTGAAGAAGAAATAATAACAGGTAATTCAGAAGAGTTTCCAAGAAATGCATACCTGAGATGGCTCGGAAGTAACTTCAGCTCCAACTGTGGTGGTTCTTCAATCGAAGGCTTGATTCGATCTTTCTTTGGTAGTTCCAGGCTTTCCACTTGTGGTGTTGATTTGAATCGGAATGGTTTGTCAAGGTAGTTGATATATTCCAGGATTTCAGCATCTAGCTCGTTGTCAGTCATGTTGGTGATGCAAGCTTCAAGTTTGTCTGTGGGAGTTGTATCAGTATCCTGAACAATACTATCAACAACATCAATTCTGAAGCATTTTTCTTCCTTTTCATCACTGGGGAATTTCATGGCTTTGAAAACATTGAAGGTAACTTCTTGGTCCTGCAATTTCATGGTCAGTTCTTCTTTTTCCACATCAATCACAATTTTACCTGTAGCCAAGAATGGTATCCCAAGAATGATAGGTACTTCTTTGTCTTCTTCCATGTCAAGGATAATGAAATCTACTGGAAGAATGAGTTTGTCGACTTTGACCAGCACATCTTCAACAACACCTCTTGGAAATGCGAGCGTTCGATCAGCAAGTTGTAGTGAGACTGATGTAGGCATTGCTTCTCCAATTTACAGTTTCCTGTAAATAGAAAAAGGCATCAAGTTAACACTTGCACCTAAATCACATAAAGCCTTACCGATATAGTGTTCTCCAATGGTACATGGGACAGTGAAACTGCCAGGATCTTTCAACTTTGGGGGAAGTTTCCTCTGAATGATGGCACTGCATTCTTCCGTCAATGCTACTGTCTCGTAATCTCCCAATCTCTGTTTTCGTGAAAGAATGTCTTTCATGAATTTGACGTAACTGGGCATTTCTTCCAAGGTTTCTGTAAATGGAATGTTGATATGCAGCTTTTTGAACACCTCCAGGAATCGAGCAAATTGCTTGTCCAGTTTATTTTTCTGTAGTCGCTGTGGAAAATGTGGAGGTAAAGTGATCTGATCTTTTTCTTTTTCCTTTGCTTCTTTTTCCTCCATCTGTGGCACTGCATCTTTTGAAACTTCCTCAATTATTTCCTTCATTTCAACATCTTTGTTGATTTCAGTACCACTTTTCAAGGTGATGGCTTGACATTACTCTTTCCCTTGGTTCCTTGGATTTGGTTCTGTGTTGCTGGGAAGATTATCGGCGGTCTGTAACTCTGAGAATTGGTTAGTTGTCCCATTTGATTTTCCAGTGCTTTAATAGAGGCTGAATGGCTTTGATTCAATGCTACTTGATTTTGAACCATAGCTGCTAAAGCATCATATTTTGCTTCTTGCTTCTTAAAACTGGGCCAACACTTCTATTATTCCTGGTTCTTTTTCATGCCCATGGCCTTTGTTCAGTTGCTGGAATCCATGTGGTGGATAGTTCTGTTGTTGGAATCCAGGTGGTGGATTATTCTTTTGCCCTGAATTGTTGCTCCATGAAAAATTTGGATGATTCCTCCACCCTGGGTTGTAGGTATTGGAATATGGATTATTCCCCTGTCTGTTGAAATTGTTGACATAGTTCACTGTCTCTTCTTGTTGGTTGTAAGATTCTGACTCAGGTACTCATCCAAATGGTGAACTTGTGGATCCACCATTAACTTTCATGTTAAGAGTTTCCAGATTTTTGCAAATCACATCCAGCTTGGAATTCAGTGCTGTGTTGGCTCCAACTTCATAAATTCCTGCATTTCTGTTGGCCATAAGGAATTGTTGTTGGCCATTTCTTCAATTAAGTCCCAGGCCTGATCTTCTCATTTTTCCATCAAAGCTCCTCTAGCAGCAGCATCAATTGTGGTTCTCATTATTCTAGAAAGTCCATTGTAGAAGGTTTGGACTTGTAGCCACTTTGCGATCTCATGATGAGGATATTTCCGGAGTAAATCTTGAATCTTTCCCAAGATTCACAAAGGGATTCTGAATCTTGTTGCACGAAGGATATGATGTCATTCCTCAACTTTGCAGTTCTGGCTGGTGGAAAGTACTTTGCAAGGAATTTGGTGGTTAGAGTGTTCCAATTTGTGATGGAACCTGCTGGTAGTGAATGTAGCCAAGCTTTAGCTCTGTCTTTCAGGGAATATGGAAAAACTTGTAGTCTCATTGCTTCTTCAGCTGCTCGATTGTAATTGAAAGTACCGCAAACTTCCAGGAAGTTGCTGATGTGGGAATTAGGATCTTCAGTTGCATTCCCCCTAAACTGTACTGACTGTTGAATCATCTGAATGCATGTTTTGATGTCACACGCATTTGCTGGTAAATGAGGAAGTACAATATAGGAAATGAAGTCGTCGACCACCGGAATGGTTCTGTCTCGAATGGGTATTGGTGGTGCAACTTCCAAAGGTTCAGGTTCCATGTTGATTAAAGCTTCTTGGCCTTCTCGCATTTCCCTTCTCAACTGTCTGATGGTTCTTTCAATTTCTGGGTCAAGCGGTCGGAGTTCAAAGCTTCTGGTTCGTCTCATGTAGTTTCAGAGAACCTGAAACACAAGAAAACAAAAATAATAAGTAAAGACAAATTAGATACAAGTAAAGGTATCTAACCCCTAAACTAATAGTAAAAGATAAATAAGTCCCCGGTAACGACGCCAAAAACTTGACTGGTGCTTACACACACGTATAACGCAAGTGCATGTATCGTTCAAGTAGTATAAAAAGTATCGATCCCACAAGGACTTAATACCTAATCTATTAATTTTATTAGGTCAAATGATTACTAGTATCTAACAGGTTGTTTGATTGATTTGAAATGGTGACAAGTGAATAAAATTGCACGAAAGTAGGTTTAAGAAAATTCAATATTATGAAACTATATAGGGTTGTGAATCTTTCTAATATCCTTTAAAAGATGAAGCGGTTATTTCATGTTTGTGTAATAAATCGGTTTACTAACCTGGAACACTAAATTATGTGAAAGCCTCTGTCGATGGTCAGACGCAAATACCCAGTTTAACCCAATTGAACCATATGTTTATGTCAACCAAATTATCTGGATTCATTAAGTTTAAGTTCCAATTATTGCTACACCCACCCGACAAGTATATGTCTATCCTGTAAGGAAATCTATTAAAGGGTTATCTATCCTCAAGGAAGATCGTGGGCTATTAAGTCTAAGGCTGAAACCTAAAATTCCTTTGTCAATTTTATTTTAGATTTACCAGATCAATCTTATTAATAGCCAATTAACAAGACGCATTAAGCTTAAAACTTAATAAGTAAACCTTTAAATTACACAAACTATAAAATAACCCTTTATAAACCGGTGATATTGGATTTCATCACTACCCCAGATAACTGGCTTAGTTACGACACATATTTACGGGTAGTAAAAACTTAAATAAAATAAAAGACATAAAGTAAAATACTGAAAATTAAATGTTGAAAAGTAAATGCTGAAAGTAAATTACTGAAAAGTAAATGCAGAAAGTAAATTGCTGAAAAGTAAATGCTGAAAGTAAATTGCTGAAAAGTAAATACTGAAAGTAAATTGCTGAAAAGTAAATAAAGTAAAAGTACAATAAAAGAAAATGATGAGGTAAAAGGATCCACTTTTATTACTTCTATTTTAGATATCTCCCTTAATATAATATATTAACTTTGCATGATAATTACCAACCAGCCATATAGGCGGTATCCAGATTAAGTCAAATTAATAATTAATTACCAACCGACCAATCAGGCGGTATCCAGTTTAGTCAGGTTAAAACAAATTTAAATAATTAACAACCGACCAATATGGCGGTATCCTCATTAAGTCAGATTTTAACTAGTTTATATATTACAATTAAGGGAGATTAATCTAAATATTAGTAACAAAAGTTTTACCTTTTACCCCAGCAAAGGGGATTTACCTCCTCATTACTAAAAAGTAAAAACTGAAAATTAAAGAAAGAAAAGTATTGTGCGTAAAAGTAAATTACGGAAAGTAAAAACTGAAAAATAAAGAAAAGAAAGTGCGAAAGCGGAAATTAATTACTGAAAGCTGTAAATAAACAAACAAGATACAATCTTCTTAGTATTCTTAAGGAATTCCTTAGAAGAAAGTATGAATTTACAAATGAAATGGCTTGGTATTTATAGGTAAAATTTTGCCTCCATCAAATCATCCACCAAATACAATATTAATTGCTTCACTAATTGCTCCACTAATTACTCCACCAAATCCATTATTAATTGCTCCACTAATTGCTTATCATGTTTGGTGGTGATTTGATAATTTTTATTATTTATTTATTAATTTATTTTTTGCTTTGAAAATGACTTTAATAATTACAGACAACACACTTCTGGATGGTTCATCAATTTCGGGCATGAAATCTTCAGAATTCGAAATTATTTTATCTTTCAATGTTGTATATCTTTGAGTATTGTTTAATCTGGAACTTGAATCAGCTCAATCCGATATCGGAGTAAAACGTTATGCCCAAAATACGACAGATGCGCAAAACTGGAATTTCCAAAACTGCACTTCGTTAAAACGCCCTTTCAAGTTTCCAATCTCCAAAATTAATATGTCAAGTCCAATTTTTGCCCTTATTTGACCCACATTTCGTCCTAAATGATTTCATTGTGTCCCAATATTATTTTATCTACAAAATAAACTAAAACACATCAAAACGTTCATCAAACCCGAGAAACTAAATAAAATATTAAGTAAAAGGGGCGGTAAATATTGATATATTTTCCGCTCATCAAATGCTCATGGTGATTTTTTGAATTTGACAATTGGATGTGTTAAATAGCATGAAATTGAATGTTAATTGTTGATTTAATTGGATTGAAATCAAAATTAGATGTTAATTTTATATGGTTGCCGTGAGTGTGAGCATGTTGGATGAATTGATTTTGCTTCAATTTGTGTTGGACATGAATTGAAATATTGAGTATGATTAATTGGATTAATTAGTATTTTGGAAACATTAGATTAATTGATTAATTGTGCCTATTACACTTTAAATTGAATTAATGTGTTTTTGGAATATTATGTTAATTTAATTTGTTGTAATTGGGCTAATGGGCTTGGTTGGGCCAAGTTTGGTTTTGGACAATTGGGTTGGATCCAATTGGGCCTAAAACCATTTCCATAAAGTCCAAATATGACTTTTGGGCCTTTAATAATTTAATTGGGCCCAGTGGGCTTAAATTGATTTTGTGGCATAGGGTGATTCCTAACTTGGGCCTTGACATCTTGTGTTGGATCCATAATTACCAAAGCACATGCCTAAAGAATTAATTAAAAGTCCATTGGACTTTAATTGAATAGGCATTGGATGCTAATTGGGCCTTTGAGACCCATTTAGATTGGATTTGGAATCCAAGTCTAAAAGGCACTATTATAAGTGTAATTATTTAATTTGGAATTAAATATGAATTAGTATTGGATACAATTTAAATTGGATTTAAAATTTTAGTTCAATATAATTCAAGAATACGTACTTTGAGTATTTATTCTTAAACGAGTTGGACTCGCGCAAATCAAATCGTTGTATGAACATTGGATGGTCATTAATTCAAAGATTAATTAATTGGATTAGATTGATTGAACAACATTCTTTGTGTGAATACTTGGATGTATTTGTATGAATAATGTATATCGGATGAATATTAGTCGGGTGGGGTAATTTTGGAAATTGTTGTAATAAATTTGGAATTTATTAAATTGGACCTGCGCATCCAGCATTTCACCTCCTTAACTCTTTGTATTTATCTTCTCACCAATTCCCCTCAATGTAAATGAGGTTTCTCTAATGTATTATGTAATTGGGTAGAAGTATGTAAAGTGCTAGCGGGAGAGAGAAAAGAGAGTGATTTGTTCTAGGAACAAATTATATTAAATATCCATCTGCATATCATTATTAATTTTATTTGCGCCTTATTATGCTTTTAGAATGCATGTTTAAGGGTGTATGATGAGACCTAATCAAAGATAATAAATTGGTTGTCAATTTACGTGAAAAACCCTCATTAAATATTAAGCGTTTTCCTTCCATTGAGTGGTTCTTTCTCAAGATCCAAGATTGGCTTTGATTTGTTGGCCAAAGTTAAGATCATTGTCCATCATGGATGTGTTTGAACCATGATGGCTTTGTTATATATCGCATGTCTTGGGCAGTTGTGACTTGTTGGCCAAATTCAAGGTCACTTCTGTACATCGACGTGGATTACGAAGCTTTCCCACTGTCAATGGGTCACGCTTAATTGGAATCATTAAGCTTGTTGAGCCAAAGCCAAGGCTTAGTTGATTCAGAGGAAAAAGGTTAGGAAATATATATTTGATATATATCTCGGACTTGGAGGTCCACCTACCGGATCTAGGAATTGGATGGGATCCAATTTATCTTAGAGATTTACTTAGTTAAGTTTCATACAACTTGTTGGCCAAAGTCAAGGTTGTGTGTTATTTAACAGGATCCTAGCCCACTAGGAAACTAGGTTTCCCGAGTACTCCACATAGGGTTAGAGGCTCGCCGAACAATAGTGGGAGGCCAGTATTAAATTTGTAATTTTGTTTAATACTTGCTTAACGCGCTCTTTTAATTATTTATTGTTGTTATAAATATATTAGTTGGACTAATATTGAATATTGCTTTCTTTGAATAGTTAGACTGTACAAGACACTACTCCACTTGTAGTTGGTTATATAGTTGGACTATAGTAACCGTTACATTTTGAGAGTACCCGAAATCGTTGATTGGATAGTTGGACTATAGCAATCGAGATGGCTGTAAAGATTAGCGTTAGGGACATCATCATGGGCAATAATGTCTTTAACGGCTCCATTTTTCTAGATTGGGAGATGAATATTAGGATAGTCCTGTGAGCCGAGAAGCTACTCTATGTCATAGAGAAACTTCTCGGGCCTGAGCCCGGAGTTGAGCAAATAGTAGAGCATGAGCTTTGGAAGACTCATCGTGATGATGACTTTAGTGCTCAATTTGTCATGCTTGCCGCAATGACTCCTCAATTTCGTCGTCAGAACAAAGGATTGGATCATTATTGTATGATGTTGAAATTAAAGGATCTTCATAGATCTAACCTTAGATCTCAGAAGTATGAATTGCAAAAGAAGCTCTTTCGATCGTGTCTGTCAGAGGGTACATTTGTCAAGCACTATGTGTCACAGATGATTGCTGACATCGAATATCTAGGTCATCTGGGCATAACATTCGAGGCTGAGGGTTCCATAGATTTGATCTTACAATCTCTGCTCGACTGCTGAGGCGGGTTCGTCATAAATTAAAACATGATGAACCAATAGAAGACACTTGGAGAGTTGATGGCTATGCTCAAGGAGGCATAGCTAGAGCTTTTAAAGGGCAAAAAGCGCAAGGCACACCTTACTTCGACATCAATTCTTTTTAGAAGGCCAAGGCTTGGCCGAAGGCTTCTGGGGGTGTGAAGAAAAAGAAGAAAAAGGGTAAGGCCAAATCATCACAGTCTTCTGGGAAGACTAAGGAAAAATCCCAAGACGTCTGTCTACATTGTAGCAAACGGGGTCACTGGAAGCGTGACTACAGTAAGTACAAGGCGAAGTTGAAGGAAGTGAAGACGGGCAAGGCTCCGGCTTCAGGTATGTTTGTTATAAACATGTCCACTACTGGTTTTAAAAATTGGATTTTTAATTCTGGATGTGGTACTCACACATGTACTGGTGTGCAGCATCTACTGATTAGCAGGATACTGGCTTTAGGCGAGATCGACCTACGAGTCGGAATCGAGATGAGAGTCGCTGTTTTGACCGTTGGGACCTATGTTTTGTATTTTCCCTTGGGGCATGTAATTACATTAAGTGACTGTTATTATGTACCTAGTTTGACTAAAGAACATCATCTCTTTATCTAGTTTAACCTGATGCGGGTATACCTTTATATTCATGGACACTGGGTGTTTTCTATATAAAGATGAAATTTTGATATGTACAGAAGATGTTAATAATAATCATTATATTTTGAATATAAATGAATCTCAAACATATAACATGACAAACAAAAGGCTCAAATTGAGTAACACGGATGAAACTTATATGTGGCATTGTCGTCTGGGACAAATTATCAAGACTCGTATATCCACACTTTCGAAGAGTGGATACATGGACGGATTTGATCCTAATTCATATGATGTCTATGAATCTTGTTCATTAGGCAAAATGTCTAAAACAACTTTTAATGGTAAGGGTGTACGTGCCACCGAACTGTTAGCCCTCGTTCATAGTGACGTATGTGGGCCCATGTCTAGCCAGGCTAGAGGTGGATATGAATACTTAGTAACCTTTACGGATGTTGCATCGCGTTATGGTTATGTGTATCTTATGACACAAAAGTCTGAAACTTTTGAGAAATTCAAAGAGTTTCGACACGAAGTAGAAAAACAGACCGGCAAAAGTATTAAAACATCACGGTTGGACCGTTGTGGAAAATACTTGAGCAATGAGTTTCTAGATTACTTGAAAGAGTATGGTATTCTTTAAAAGTGGACTCCTCCTTGAACACCTCAATTGAACGGTGTGTCCGAACGGAGAAACCGAACTTTGTTGGGTATGGTAAGGTTAATGATGAGTGGCACTGAGCTACCAATTTTCTTCATGAGATATGCATTGAACAGTGTAATATTTATTTTGAATAAGGTTCCATCAAAGTCTGTTGGACAGTCTCTATATGAAATATGGACAGGAAAGAAACCGGGTTTCTCATTCCTGAAGATTTGGGGATGCTGGCCATATATTAAACGTTTGGATGGTACCAACTAGAACCCAAATCGGATAAGTGCCTATTTGTAAGTGGTTATCCTAGGGAAACCAATTTCCACAACCCAGAAGAGAATAAAATATTTGTTGCTCTCCATGCGGTTCCCCTACTCCACAACCGAAAACAGCAGCCCCTAAACCTCCACACATCACCGAAAATACACCCCCAAACAGCAGCCGCTTTCCACCGAAAATAGTAGCCCCTACACCTCCTAAAACACTCCTGAACAGTAGCCCAAATCACCCCCAAAATAGCAGCCAAATCCTCTTAAATCAGTCCCTAAAATCCTCAAAAAAGTAACATAAAAAACAACATTTATAATCCTTAAAATAATCACACAAGAATACACTAAAAACCCACAAAAAAACACTCAGAACAGTCCGTTGAAATGTAAAAACATTGACCTGAACAGTGAGCAGAAAATACAGAGGAAACAGCAGCAAAACAGAGGCCGAACGGCAGCAGAATGGAGGCCGAACAGCATGCAAAATAGCAAAACAGTGAGCTAGGATGCTAAACCAGTGAACCAGAGAAGTTGAGGAGCTTTACCCTTCCGACGTCCGTGAAACGCAAGCCTGAAAGTTGGCAAAAAAGGTTAGACCTGAGGGTATTTTCCACATTCGTTTTCTGTTTTATTTTCATTATTTATTGAGTATTGTTCGCATGATTGTTATGCTAAAGTGCATGTTGTGGCCCTTGAGTAGATAAATATGCATGTATCATGAAATATTGTATGTTGTGGACTTGGAATAAAATAAAAGATGTGTCAACTCTCGCGGTATATCGGATGGAAACCCGGACATAAATTTCATAGCCGATTCCGAATGGACGGTAGTATGATCTGTACTCGGGATACAATTCCACGTACCGCTTGAGTAAACGGTGCTCTCTTTTGTTTTATGTTGCTTCAGTTTATTTATTTTCTGTTATTTGAATTATGTATGTTACTTTTGTATGCATGATACAATCGAGCGCATGGGCTTAGTAAGTGCGATGAAAGGTCCTCTATTCAGAGGGGTTGAAATCCTTTACCACGATGTTTTGCCACACCGGTTGATGTGTGTTCGGTTGAAAGCAAGATATGTTCAATCGGGCATACTAAGTTTGATATTATTGTTTATTTATTCTTTATATGCATGATACGATCGAGTGCATGGGCTTAGTAAGTCAGATTAAAGGTCCCATATTTAGAGGAGTTAAAATCCTTTACCACGATGCTTTGCCGCACCGGTTGGTGTATATTCGATTGGATATGAGATGAGTTTAATCAGATACGTGAGGTCCCACATTTTGGATTTGTTTGCCTATGAATGTGTTGCATGCATCAGGTCTAGTTCCGTTCGAACGCATTCTCGAACGCCACACGAACGCGAACCTTCTGTTTACCGTTCGAACGCGTTCTCGAATGCTACGTGAACGCGAATGCGTACGCAGTTTCTTAGTTTCATCATGCATCATGTCTAGTTCCATTCGAACGCGTTCTCGAACGCTATACGAACGTGAACCTTCTGTTTACCGTTCGAACACGTTATCAAACGCTACGCGAACGCGCACGCATCTTCTTAGTGTTTCATACATCAGGTCTGGCTCTGTTCGAATGTGTTCTTGAACGTTATACGAACGCGAGCCTTCTGTTCACCGTTCGAACGCGTTCTCGAACGCTACGCGAACGCACACCCACTGAAATGAGTTATTTTCATCAGATTTCGTACCTAGTTGTCCCTAGTAGCTATTCCTTCGTATGATAAACCTGATTGTTTCTATGCATTATGCAAGATTGTGTAGGTGTCGTTCATCTGTATTCCCCACATGTATGAGTATAATGTGTTTATTAACTTGTATGCTTGCCGTGTGTTAATCTTTATGTTTGCAAATTGAGACATAGATTACATACTAATAGGCTGTATGCAAATTCGGATATGTGTTACATGTAAATTTAGATGAACTTGTTGATGTATGCATGTGAATTTAGAATCATGATACTCTTGGAAATAAGTGTTACTTAAACTTGATTAAATTATTACATAAATCCTTTCATTACAAGTGACATAAGTAAGGGACCATTCCGAACCCAACGGTTTGAGGTCTTCCCTTGCGAGGGGTGAGTGCGGCCTTAAATCTCATTTTCCTGGTTCACACCAGGTGGCGACTCCATTATTCTCCGGTTTAGTCCCTGTGGCTACTCCGTACTCCAGACCGGGCCGCGAGCCCGGGACAGCATGCGTCGTCCAGTTTATGTGTCCCACAGTCTGGTGACTCCACTGGGGATAGAGAATCGGCCCCGAAATATTGTCTTGTAATGTTTGGATTTATGTTCTAATTGACCGTGTCTATAGTGGATAAAATGAGGGTTTAATCAAGGGCATCTTGAGGCTAGGTAATGGTTTGGTGTCTTTCTTCATTCACTACCTTCCTAGAAGGAAAAGCTGTGAAGGCACCTATATGGCCATCTACCCTTAGCCTATTGTGATGGACTAATTTGGAGGACTCGTTGTTTATTCCTGTCACCAAGCGATAAGAGCCTAAGAGGCTAGGGTACTTAAGAGAGCATCGCTCCACCCTCCCTCTGGGGAATCTACAATGGAAAATCCATTTGACAGTCAGTCACATACCATAGCTCATTGGCACGAACCTTAGTGTATAAAAAAGGGTGCGCTCACTTGGTCGCTCGAACCCTTGATTGGGGAGACCTAGTTGTGGGCCATCCTTCGCCAGTGAGAGCCTTTGTCTACACTCTTGCAAACCCACCCATAGATCGGGTTTGTATGGTTAAAGTAACAATTATTTCCTTGAATATGTGCTTGTGGACCATCCTCATTTGGATGCAGTTGGACTATTGTCAGAAATGCGGACTTGCTGGGCCATTTAAACTGGGGCGAGTTCGTACCTTATGACTACTAGGCCCAAAGCTTCTGAAATGTTGATGGGCCATTACGTAGAAACTATTACTTTATGTTTGCATTATCTTTTATGTTTGTGTTTAGGAACATCGTCGTTTGGATCCATTTGGACCATTTGTCATGGGATATGGGCTTGTTGGGCCATTTAAACTGGGACAAGAACGTATTTTATGACGATTGGGCCAAAAGCTTCTAAGTGTTGATGGGCCACTTTGTGCTTGTGTTCGGAACATTACCATTTGGATTTAGTTGGGCTCCTTGACATGAGATGTGAACTTGTTGGGCCATTTAAACTGGGACGAGTTCACTCCTATGACAGTTAGCCCGAAAGTTTCTAAAATGATAACGGGTTGATTTGTTTGAGAATTTTAGTTAACGTAGTATGTTATATATGTTACATGCATCTCATGCACCTCATACATACATATATCATGTTAACACCATCTATGTCTTAAAAAGACATCATAGATACCGTTTGGGTTAGAGAAAGACAAGGCTCATTAAAAGAACAGTAACAGTCATGAGTGAATCTGGTAATGAGGTATCCCGTATGGATCAGTTAGAGAACAGTCTCGCCAAGGTCACTGAACAGTTGCAAGCTTTGACTACTGCTGTGGCTGGTATGGCTGTGCCCCGTGCTAGGGGAATTTCTGAGAATGTGAGGCGTGAGGAGCCTCCGAATGGGTTGGGGGATGATATCCCCACTTTTGATGATGATATGGCAGATTATACAGCAGGCAGAGTATCTGGGTCTCAGGCAAAGTTATAGAAACTTCGGGATCAGGTTGAGTCAGTTACCCGCAAGATGAGGGGTAAGAATGAGGATTTGCTGGATTATGACACATTGACTTTCAGGGAACAGTTGCCGGCATAGTTCAAGATGCCTGATATGGCTAAGATTAACGGGAATGGGGATCCAAGGGTGCATCTCCGACAGTTTGTATCAGTCATGAGTTCAGTTGGCCTGTCTCAGCGCCAAGTGCAGAAAATGTTTGGAATGTCGCTCGAAGGAGCTCCCGTGGTGTGGTACCACAGTTTGGAGAAGGAAGTGAAGGAAGATTGGAGGGAGTTGGCGGATGCCTTCCTGAAGCAGTATGTCACTGACCTAGAGATCGATCTGTCACTCCGTGATCTGGAGAATGTTAAGCAGAAAGCAGAGGAGAGTTTTAAGGAGTATGTGGACCGGTGGAGGGGTCAGTTGTTGAAGATGCAGACTAGGCCCTCGGAGAAGGACCAGATCAAAATGATTATCAATGGCATCAGGCCCTCCATTTACAGCAAGTTGAGGAGGATGACCTCCATGATTACAGACTTTCGGCAGTTGAGGGAGACTGTCATGGACATTGAAGACGAAGAGCGGAAAACAGAAAATTCTATGGTCTGAACAGGAGGCCCATTGGGGGAACATCGGGAACAAAGCCCGTTTCTGCTGAGATTGCCACTATCCGGAACCGGCAGTTTTCCAACTTGGGAAGGCCCCTGCCCAAGGTGCTAGAGAAACTGAAGAGGCAAGGGCTCTTAAGACCCTTGGAAGCCAAACCAAAACCCAATCCCCTACCATCACATTATAACCTAAGCCTTTACTGTCACTTTCACCAATAAAAGGGCCATGACACCGACAACTGCGCCCGACTCCGCCATGAAATCCAAGACCTGATAGACTCCAAGAAAATACCTGACCCAGAAACAGAACAGCCTGACACACACAGAAACCCCTTACCCAACTACCGTGTCGTACCACTACCAGCCTATATGATCAATTCTGGCCTCCCAGAAGACCTTGTCCTAAAATCCTTTCACCCTCAAGCCTTTTGCCTGGGAATCTGGGATAGTACTAGTGAAGATGAGACTGAGTAGGGGAAAAACTTTTGGCTTGATTTCTCTAGCAGTGATGAGGAAGAAGTAAAGGGAATGACGTGCAGCGGTCGTTTTTCCATTGATGTGGCAGAAAAGGGTAAGGAAGTTTTGACATATGGTAGAGAAGTGGTTGAGACTGCAGAAAATACTGAGGGGGATATAGTGCTGAGGCAATTGAGGAAGACTAGAGCACAAGTAAGTATCTGGGAACTGTTATGTGCATCTCGGGAGCATAGGTAGGCTATGGTTGAGGCCTTGAGCAAGATTGTAGTACCGGAAGACGCCAACCATGCAATGTTTATTGGGTCCGTTCAGAAAGAAGCTTTGCAAATATCTTTTTCTGAGTATGAACTCCCGGCGGAGGGAAAGAATCATAATAGGCCTCTAATTATCAGGGCCGAGGTGAGGGGCAAGAGAACTTCATGTGTGATGGTGGATGACGGTTCGTCCATCAATGTGTGCCCACTGAAAATTCTGGCAAGATTAGGTATGAAAGCAACAGACTTGGACGCCTCCAGTATGACTATTAAGGCTTATGATGATAGTAAAATGGGAGTTGAGGGTACCTTTGTGGCTATGGTCAAGGTATGACCGATTGAAGATGAGGTTGAGTTCACAGTATGGACATCCCGGCTACTTTCGCCTTATTGTTGGGAAGGCCTTGGTTTCACAAACTTGGGGGCGTGCCTTCCACTTTACATCAGATGATCAAGTTCCCGTATGAGGGAGAAGTTGTTACTATCCGGGCTGAGTTAGATAATGCAGTGGCTGCCTTAGAGATACAACCTTTCACGAGGTTTCAGGTGTCAGCTACTTTTGAGGAGTGGGTGGATCGTAAGGTGGCTAGGATTATGGAGAAAATGAAGTTTAAGCCGGGTAAAGGTTCAAAATTGCCAGATTTCATAGGACAGACTACTCGGAAAGGTTTGGGGTACAAATCTGATGAAGAAAAACCGAAGTCAAGAAAAAGGGCCTGAAACTGATGGAATGTTTTGTGAAAGCTTCAGGATATCAAGGGGAGCCTGAACCTGTGGAAGTTAATGGAATTGTGGTACCTGGGTTTGAGATCTTCCAGGATATGTTGGGTAAGAAGCTGATAGTTGAAGAAATTATGGGGAAAGAAGAAGAGAATTGGGAGGAAGAACTACTGAAGTTAGAGAGCCTGACTCTGGGAGAGGACGAAAAACATGAGGAAGACCTGATTGCAGAGGAAGAAGTGTCTATAGATGATGAAGATATTTACCTTCCTGATTTGTTTGAATGTACTTCCGCATTATCCAATAATAAAGACATTTCTTTTGCTTACTTGCCTGAGTCATTTCCATTTACTCTGCACGAATCAAGCATATTGACACATCAGTTCAGCCAGAACTACTGCATTTAACTTGGGTACGCTTGAGAACCCCAGAGAAATTCTGATTGCAAGTGAAGTTACCTCTAAAGAGAGGGAGAAACTAGAAGAAGTGTGGTCAGATATGCCAAAGTGTTTGCTTGGTCCTATGAGGACATGCCTGGGGTAGACAGAAACATTGCCCAGCACACAATACCAACTTATCCGAATATGAGGCCAGTAAAACAGAAACTCCGACGGATAAGACCAGAATGGGCTGAGAAAGTCAAAGAGGAAGTTAAGAAACAGATAGATGTGGGGTTCCTGGAAGTAGTAAAGTATCCTGAGTGGTTGGCTAACATAGTACCGGTGCCACAAAGAAAGATGGGAAGGTCAGAATGTGTGTAGAATATAGAGATCTCAACAAGGCTTGTCCGAAAGATGATTTTCCTCTGCCACATATAGATGTTCTGGTTGATAGTGCGGCTTTATCTGCTATGTATTGATTTGCAGATGGGTTTTCAGGTTACAATCAGGTTCTCATGGCCGATGAAGACAAGCACAAGACTGCATTTGTTACTGAGTGGGGTATTATTGTTACAAGGTTATGCCGTTTGGGCTTAAGAATGCGGGGGCTACTTATCAGCGGAACTACCGGATGGCCACTACACTTTTCCACGACTTGATGCACAAAGAGATTGAGGTGTATGTGGATGACATGATGGTGAAATCAGAGACAAAAGTTGGGCATATTGAAGCACTGGAAAGGTTCTTCAGAGGGTTGACAGATACAACCTGCGGCTTAATCCCAAGAAATGTGTGTTTGGGGTGACATCAGGGAAATTGCTTAGTCATACAGTAGGAATGGGCGGAATAGAGGTAGACTCCGAAAAGATCAAGGCAATCACAGAAATGCCTGCACCGAAGACAGAAAAAGAAGTCAGAGCATTCTTGGGGAAGATTCAGTACATCAGTCGGTTCATTGCCAAGTTGACATCAGTATGTGAGCCTATCTTCAAACTGTTGAGAAAAAATCAACCAGTGAGATGGAATGAACAGTGTCAGACAGCCTTCGACAAAATCAGAGAGTTCTTGGTAAAGCCACATGTATTGAAACCTCAAGACCGGGCAGACCTTTGATATTGTATTTGGCTATAGAATCAGAAGCACTAGGGGCAATGATGGTACAGGCAGATGAGACAGGGGTAGAGCATGCAGTTTATTATCTGAGTAAGAAGATGCTCCCGTATGAGGCTCGATATCATGAAGTGAGAAGATCTGTCTCGCAGTGGTATGGGCTTCCAGAAAATTACGGCATTATTTCCAGTCATACAGATCCAGATAGTGGCCAAGGAAAATCCTCCGAAGTATCTTCACTCGGTGCCTTCACTAGTGGGGAAAAATGGGCAGATGGTTGGTATTGTTGATAGAGTTTGACATTGAGTATCTCACCTCCAAAGTGATCAAAGGGCGAGCAGTAGCAGAGTTTCTGGCATTGCAACCTGTTGAGGGGGATCAGTATAATTTTGAATTTCCAGATGAAGAGATCCAAGCAATAACAGTTCAGAGATGGAAGATGTATTTTGACGGAGCAGTGAATTACAATGGAGCCGGAATTGGAATCGTGATAGTAACCCCCGAGGGAGAGACTTTTCCTTTGGACAAGAGGTTGACATTCAGAGTGACTAACAACATGGCCGAGTATGAAGCATGTGCTTTTGGTTTGACGGCATTGATAGCCTTAAGGGCCGGGAGTGTGGAAGTCTATGGAGATTCCATGTTGGTGGTCCAGCAGATGCGAGGAGAATGGGAATTGAAAGAAGAACGGTTGAAACCTTACCTTCTTCACCTCAGAAAATTGGCACAGGTTATCCCCGAGTGTAAGTTTCAGCACTTACCGAGAGAAGAGAATCAGATGGCAGATGCATTGGCTACACTTGCAGCAACTTCAGAAAATCCAGAAAAGTTAGTGATGAGACCGTTGATACTGACAACAGCAAGCAGACCTGTTTATGAGATAGAAAGAATTCTGGAAGTTGAGGTCGACGACGGTAAACCTTGGTATTATGACATTCAGAGGTATCTGGAACATGGTGAACTCCCGGAAGGGGCAGGCAGAAAAGACATAATAGTCATTCAGAAGTTAGCTTCCCAGAATGTGACTTTGAAAGAGGAACTGTACAAGAGGCAAGCAAACGGTATTCAGTTGAAGTGTTTGAGAAAAGAAGAAGCTCGGCATGTAATGAAAGAAATACACTCAGGGGTATGTGGTCCGCATATGAACGGGTTGAATTTGTCCCGAAAGATAGTGAGACAAGGTTTTTATTGGTCAACCATGGAAACAGACTGCGCAAAGATGGTAAAGCACTGTCATGACTGTCAAGCACATGGTAATTTGAATCACTTACCGCACACAAGAGTTGCACGGGTGTCAAGAGCTGTGCCTTTCTCAGCATGGGGGATTGATATGATTGGGGAAATTCGACCGAATGCATCAAATGGGCATCGCTTCATAGTAGTGGCAGTAGATTACTTCTCGAAGTGGGTGGAAGTCGAATCATTCTGTAATGTTACAGCAAAACAGATGGCAAAGTTTATAGCTCAGAACCTCATTTGTCGGTATGGTATGCCGCATCATGTGGTGACAGACAACGGGGTTCAGTTTCAAGGAGAGACGAAGGCAATGTTACAGAGGTACGGGATAGGCCACCATAAGTCATCACCGTACAGGCCATAGGCAAATGGGGCAGTTGAGGCAGCCAACAAGACTATAAAGATGATTTTGGCCAAGATGACAGAAAATTGCAGAGATTGGGCCGAGAAATTACCGTATGCTTTGTGGGGGTACAGAACATCAATAAGAACAGCAACAGGGGCCACACCTTACTCTTTGGTCTATTGAATGGAAGCAGTATTGCCGGTAGAAGTGGAAATACAGTCTATGAGGGTATTAGCAGAGGCAGGATTACCGGAACAAGAGTGGGCCGCACAGAGGTTTGATCAGTTAGCACTATTGGATGAGAAGAGAACGAAGTCTTTGTATCACATGCAGTTGTATCAGAAGAGACTAGCCGAGCATTCAACAAGAAAGTATGCCCCACCAAAATCAGAAAGGGTGATTTGGTACTGAAGCAGTCGAGGCCGTCGACGACAGATCCGAGAGGAAAATTCAGACCTAACTGGGAAGGACCTTACATAGTGCAGAAGGTAATGGGAAATGGAGCAGTGAAGCTATCAGACTTGGAGGGGAACGAGTTCACCGAGCCGATCAACGTATACAGATTGAAGCAATACTTTTCCTGAGGGAGAGAAGACTGAGCAGTCACCACGGGATTTGGCAGAAGACCTAACCCAACGGAATAAGAAAACCATTCATGCATACACGTAACATTGCATACTCTTCGTGTTTGTTTTTGTTTTGTGTTCGCAGGTTCGAATAAAGGAGAAAGCGGCAGAAATGAGCCAAGCAACGTCAGCGCAATTTCAGTTTTTGGGATGAGTCCCAAGGGGCGATGCCCATATCAGCTTGGGGGCGAGGCCCATATCATGTCGGCTTGGGGGCGATGTCCATATCAGCTTGAGGGCGAGGCCCCCGTTGTCAGTTGTAGTTCCGGGTGGAGGTGCCCAGGGTCGAGGTGCCCACTACATCATCAGTTCGAGGGCGAGGCCCATATTGTCAGCGGTGTTGGGTCGAGGTGCCTCCCTGTCAGTTGTAGTTCCGGGTCGAGGTGCCCAAGGTCGAGGTGCCCACTACATCATCAGTTCGAGGGCGAGGTCCCTATTGTCAGCGGTTTGGGTCGAGGTGCCCAGGGTCGAGGTGCCCCCGTTGTCAGTTGTAGTTCCGGGTCGAGATGCCCAGGTCGAGGTGCCCACTACATCATCAGTTCGAGGGCGAGGTCTCTATTGTCAGCGGTGTTGGGTCGAGGTGCCCAGGGTCGAGGTCCCCGTTGTCGGTTGCAGTTATTGGGATGCGTCCCAAGATCGAGGTCCACTGCAGCACCAACTCAGCTCGAGGCAGCAGCCGAGCCAGGTAAGTGAAAATGCATTGCATAACTTTGATAGGATTGTTCAAAGTCACACACTGCACAAGTCCCATCAAAGTGAGGGCGACTGTAGGCATTGCATTTTCGCATGTGAAACCCATGATGAGTCTCAGTTGGAGGCACTACCTTTTTAGCTAAGGATATTGCGGGAAACGGAGGTCGGAACGGGAAATTCAAAATAAGTACGTCATCAGATTCATTTCGCAAGTTCACTGTCTTCGTTAGTGCTGCGTTCGTTACTTCGTTCGAACGTCAAGCAGATTGCGGGCGTTCGTGTAGCGTTGAATGAGAGCGTTCGAACGGCGTCGGTATTTCTGGTTTTGCTGCTAGCCTCACACCCCAGCCCAATTAGCACCCCAAAGCCCATAAAACACATCCCAATTAATAAAACACATGGGAAATTAAATTAAATATTATTAGATAATGTAATAAAATAAAATAATTAATTAAGTCATATACCAAATTAAATAAAACATAATATAATCATACCTAATTAAGACAAATCAAATATATTAACTTCCTAACTTAACAAAATCACATACTAAATTAAAAAGATGTCATGCCTAATTAAAATCAATTATAAAAATTAAAGATATTGTATTCCTAATCTAACCAAATTTGTCCCCCCTCAATCTTTGACTTTCCTTGCTCAACACAAAATCAAATCCCTTCCTTGTGAGACAAGGTGAATCCCTAGCCATTCTCTATATAAACAACCCCTAACCAAGACATGATGGCCCCTAGCTCATACACAAGACTTACAAGAAAATCACAACACCAAGAGCCCTAGCCACTCACGGCAATAGCAAGAAGAAAAACACAAATAATTCTCTTCACCTCCCCCACTCCACAACCGAAAACAGCAGCCCCTAAACCTCCACACATCACCGAAAATACACCCCCAAACAGCAGCCGCTTTCCACCGAAAACAGCAGCCCCTACACCTCCTAAAACACTCCTGAACAGTAGCCCAAATCACCCCCAAAACAGCAGCCAAATCCTCTTAAATCAGTCCCTAAAATCCTCAAAAAAGTAACATAAAAAACTGAATTTATAATCCTTAAAATAATCACACAAGAATACACTAAAAACCCACAAAAAAAACACTCGGAACAGTCCGTTGAAACGTCAAAATAGTGACCTAAACAGTGAGCAGAAAATACAGAGGAAACAGCATCAAAACAAAGGCCGAACAGCAGCAGAACGGAGGCCGAACAGCATGTAAAACAGCAAAACAGTGAGCTAGGACGCTAAACCATTGAACTGGAGAAGTTGAGGAGATTTACCCTTCCGACGTCCGTGAAACGCAAGCCTAAAAGTTGGCAAAAAAAGGTTAGACCTGAGGGTATTTTCCACATTCATGTTCTGTTTTATTTTCATTATTTATTGAGTATTGTTCGCATGATTTTTATGCTAAAGTGCATGTTGTGGCCTTTAGTAGATAAATATGCATGTATCATGAAATATTGTATGTTGTGGACTTGGAATAAAATAAAAGATGTGTCAACTCTCGCGGTATATCGGATGGAAACCCGGACATAAATTTCATAGCCGATTCCGAATGGACGGTAGTTTGATCTGTACTCGGGATACAATTCCACGTACCGCTTGAGTAAACGGCGCCCTCTTTTGTTTTATGTTGCTTCGGTTTATTTATTTTCTATTATTTGAATTCTGTATGTTACTTTTGTATGCATGATACAATCGAGCGCATGGGCTTAGTAATTGCGATGAAAGGTCCTCTATTCAGAGGGGTTGAAATCATTTACCACGATGCTTTGCCGCGCTGGTTGATGTGTGTTCGGTTGAATGCAAGATACGTTCAATCGGGCATACTAAGTTTGATATTATTGTTTATTTATTCTTTATATGCATGATACGATCGAGTGCATGGGCTTAGTAAGTCGGATTAAAGGTCCCCTATTTGGAGGGGTTAAAATCATTTACCACGATGCTTTGCCGCGCCGGTTGGTGTATATTCGATTGGATCTGAGATGAGTTCAATCGGATACGTAAGGTCCCACATTGTGGATTTGTTTGCCTATGAATGTGTTACATGCATCAGGTCTGGTTCCGTTCGAACGCGTTCTCGAACGCCACACGAACGCGAACCTTCTTTTTACGGTTCGAACGCGTTCTCGAACGCTACGCGAACGCGCACGTAGTTTCTTAGTTTCATCATGCATCATGTCTGGTTCCATTCGAACGCGTTCTCAAACGCTATACGAACGTGAACCTTCTGTTTACTGTTCTAACACGTTATCAAACGCTACGCGAACGCGCACGCATCTTCTTAGTGTTTCATGCATCAGGTCTGGCTCTATTCGAATGTGTTCTCGAACGCTATACGAACGCGAGCCTTCTGTTCACCGTTCGAACGCGTTCTCGAACGCTACGCGAACGTGCACCCACTGAAATGAGTTATTTTCATCAGACTTCGTACCTAGTTGTCCCTAGTAGCTATTCCTTTGTATCATAAACCTGATTGTTTCTCTGCATTATGCAAGATTGTGTAGGTTTCGTTCATCTATATTCCCCACATGTATGAGTATAATGTGTTTATTAACTTGTATGTTTGTCGTGTGTTAATCTTTATGTATGCAAATTGAGACATAGATTACATACTAATAGGCTGTATGCAAATTCGGATATGTGTTACATGTAAATTTAGATGAACTTGTTGATGTATGCATGTAAATTTAGAAGCATGATACTCTTGGAAATAAGTGTTACTTAAACTTGATTAAATTATTACATAAATCCTTTCATTACAAGTGACATAAGTAAGGGACCATTCCGAACCCAACGGTTTGAGGTCTTCCCTTGCGAGGGGTGAGTGCGACCTTAAATCTCATTTTCCTGGTTCACACCAGGTGGCGACTCCATTATTCTCCGGTTTTGTCCCCGTGGCTACTCCGTACTCCCGACCGGGCCGAGAGCCCGGGACAGCATGCGTCGTCCAGTTTCTGTGTCCCACAGTATCGCCATCAACATGGTGTTGATTACGATGAAACCTTTTACCCATTGTCATGATTAAATCCATTCGGTTAATGCTTGCTAAAGCTGCATATTTCGATTATGAAATATGGCAGATGGACATCAAAACCGCTTTTCTTAATGGAAACTTTTTGGAGGATGTTCATATACAACACCCTGATGGTTTTTTCGTGCCAAAATATGCAAACAAGGTTTGCAAGTTAAATCGATCCATTTATTGATTGAAGCAAGTATTGCGTTCTTGGAACCAACGTTTTGATGAGATCATAATGGTATAGTTTCAGAAAAACGATGATGATTCTTGTGTATATAAGAAGGTTAGTGGCAGCGCACTAACATTGATTGTCCTATACGTTGATGATGTATTGCTTCTAAGCAATGACATTCTCATATTAAAATCGATGAAAGCTTGGCTTTCATTAAAATTCTCCATAAAATACTTGGGAGAGGCAACCTTTATTCTAGGAATAAGTATCTACTGGGATAGATCTAAAATTTGTTGGTGTTGGAAAATACTAAGCATCCCAAGATCATTTCAAGCATTGAAAATAAGTACGAATACAACGAGGGAGTTGCGGAATACTCACATCGATCGATTGAGCGATGCGCGAGGTAACAAAAATTCTATTTTCTGCCTCCATGAAGCTCGGCAGTGAGCTGCTACTGCAGTCCCTATTTTCGGCCATATGTCTTCAAAAACAAGCTCCAAGCTTTGTAAAACGATTCCAAGCTCATGGGTGGACTTCCATATCACCTTCGCATGACTTCGTAGTGTGCTAGCACTCTTGATTTTGCCATAAAATCATGACCTTTTGCTTCCCTATGGCTCACGGTTTTGGCAAACCAGTGAGGAGAAAAACAGCCCCAAGGGCGAGTGTGAAGAGAGGAGAGAAGGAAGAGAGTGTTAGGTTAATTGATTTCAAAAAAAACCAATTAAAAACATATACCAAATATTTGTGTAAAGCTTTCCAAAAGTCAACACAAAAAAATTTGGCTCCAATAATATAATAACATTACATGTCTTTCAAGCTTTCAAAAAGCTTTCCAACCACTCACATCAAGTCACATCACTCAATAAATCAAGTGACAAGTTGTCACATCACTCAAAGTGACTAATGATTTGACGCTTGATGCGACTAGCGATTTGACGCTTGATTTGACTTGCGTACCGCACTCGAATTCGAAATGCGAATGCGCTCGCAAAAAATATCTGGCTCGGGTTCGCTAATTCCAAATTAACGAATTTTCCGTTGCGACGTAATTAAATGATTATGCCTAGCGAAATCACTATTCACGTCGCTAACGAATTAATTCTAAATTAACAGGTTCGCCCGAATTAAAATCTGATTTTAATTCCGCGTCGAATCCAATTTCGTTTAATATATCGATATATATTATTAATCGATTAATTCCAATTAATCGTTATCTCTCTTTTATTGACATTTTATCCCAGATAAAATATCTCCGCAATTAATCCCAGATTAATTTTCTCTCTCTTCTAATTAATCCCAGATTAATTAAAGGTGTGAGTCATACGTCATCGGTGAATCTAGGGAAATGGAGAAATTTGAGATTTTATCATTTGGGTCCACTTTTACTATTCATCCAGATTTTGGCTTGCGTTTTTGACCTGGTTCTGGTCCGAATTTAAGAAAATGTTAATTGAAAAGTTGTATTTCTCGGTCTAAGATTTCCGACGATATATAAAATTCATAAAGTTCCGAGTTCGTATGAAAAAGATATGCCCAAAATACTATATATATTATAAAGGGCATACGATACAGTTTCTTCTCGGGACCTCAAGAAATTTTTCCGATCGATCCCAAAGTCTTGTCATAAATGTTTTGAGTCCCAACATGATTTTTTTACGTCCTTGTCCCGTACGTACTAATATCGTCAAGATCGTCATAAAGAGTAGTATTATCTACCGGTCGTTACACTCTATAATCGGATAAACCTGACCTTGTCATTTTATCCTGATAACTGTAGTACATAAGAGTACTAGTACCGTATCCTACGTGACCATCATCTCCATATGACTGGAGTGATACTTCCGTCTTGACATCACACCCAACATACTACGATTCTCGATATACCCAGAAGAGGCGTACACATAAACCGGTAAAGCCCTGGACGACCAAAACCAAAGTATATTGATTGTCGCAAGTATTAGCGGTGCAAGTCTCGGGTTAAGACCAAATACACCTACCCTGATTTCGGACTTCCATAGACACATAGTCATACTACCAATGGAATTCCGAGGGGGTCTATCCAGAGCGAAGCTGTTTCCCGTACCATCGGTAAAACAAAACCTCCTATTACACTTGCATGAGTATCCTATACCCAAATATATGAGAACTATGCCGTTGTGCCCTCACAAATCGCACAAGTATAATACTAGTCTTTTACGTATTTATCGATGTCCAATCTCGATAATACTCTGACTATGGATATTTAATGATTTATCCTTCGTGGATTGATACTGTCTCATATCATTCTCAATCCAGGAACAAATCATAAGGACCTCCTATCATTTATACATCTTGGTGATCTAATCACAAATGATAAGAGAGCAATCTCTTTTGTCACATAGTTAATTTGTACAACAACACCATGATCTGTACAAATAGTGACGCTATGGGTCATAATTGTCCAACAATCTCCCATTTGGCCTATAGCCAGTCACTCGAGTGTCTAACACCCGAACTATGTACGGTTGGCTCAAACTGCTGAGAAAAGGTTTTCGTCAGCGGATTTGCATGATTATTGTCTGATGCGATTTATACGATCATCACATCGCCACGATGTATGATCCGAACGAATCAGATGAATATCGAAGTATGTATCTAGATCGTTGATGAGACCATTAATTCTTTAGCCTGTGCTGACGCCTAGCTCAGCTTCTAACAGAATTATATCTAATCTAATTAGATTTGTTATCGACCCAGAAAGCTTCCATTGCTGCCTCAGCTACAGCAATAACCCGCATTTGTTGTTTATACGATAACAGTATCTTGCTTGGAAGATTTCCAGCTCACTGTTTCGTTATTCAAACTGTATAGTACCGTTTGCGACTTTTAGTCATCTTTATCGGTTAGGAAACTTGCTACAGTGATCCCAGTCACTCCAAGTTCTCCATCTCCATAGTTTAAGGCAACATACTTAGATCTCTAAGATACTAACGGATGTTCTTAACATCAATCCAGTGACTATCACTTGGATTGGCCCGTTTGTGACTTCATATGCTCAAAGCGTATGAGATACCAGGTCGCGTACATTTTTCAATGTACGATTTCTCAGAGAGTTTTAACAACTTAATCTATCCCAGTAGATCTTTATTCCTTGAATAAAGGTTGTTTCTCCCAAGAATTCCACGAAGAATTTTCTCGGAAGCCAAGCTTTCACCGATTGTTTTATGGGAATATCATTTCCAAGAAATGACATATTATCATTATTTTATAGGACAGCCACTGTCAGTACGCTCCCACTAACCCTCTTACATACACAAGAATCATTTTTTTTGAATTAAATCATAAACTATTATGATTACATCAAAACGATAATTCTAAGAACCTATGCTTGCTTCAATCCAAACATGGATCGAATAACCTGCAAACCTTGTTTGCTAGTTTTGGTACGACAAAACTGACAGGATGTTGTAAACATCCTCCAAAAGGTTTCCTTTTCAAGAAAGCGATTTTCCCGTTAAGCTGACATATTTCATAAATGAAACATGCAGCATTAGCAAGCATTATCCAAATGGATTTACCGTGGCAACAGGTAAAAGGTTGAATCATAATCGACATAATGTTGATAACGATACCTTTCCGCTAAAAGCCTAGCTTTATATGTTGGTATGTTGCCTTCCACGTATGTCTTCCTTGAAGACTTATATAGTACCAATAGGCACAATGCCTTGCGGTACATCAACTAGTATCCAAACTTGTTGATATATATGGAATTTATTTTGGATATCATGGCACTTTGCCATGATAGGGAGTCGATACCTTGTATCACTTCCTCATACGTAGTCAGTTGGTGTTCCTCAATAAGATTGACATATTTATGAGGTGAGATCAGAAACCCATACCCCAGGTTATTTTCTGACTCTCTCCGACTACGCGGTTCTTGTGTATTCCAAGATTACTGGTACAGTTTCATCCTTGATGAACTGTTTGTGTTCCATTAAGATTCAGTGCCTGGAATAGTATTACTCCGATTTTCATCGAGTTTTACTATCCTCCCACTTACCACTGCATATCGGTATTCCTCTTAGGAAAACCGCATGGCGAGCAACAATTACATTGTTCTCTAGTGAGTTGTATAAGTACTATACTTTGGTTTCCTTAGGATAACCTACTATTGGCACTTATCCAATTTGGGTTCTAGTTTGGCATCATCCAAACATATGCCCAGCATACCCAAATTTTCAGGAATTAGAAAACCCGGTTTCTTTCATGTTCATATCTAATATGAAATCTGTCAAACAGATTTTTATGGAACCTTATTCAAAATAAGTTCTTGCACTGTTAAAGCTTATCCGTTGAAGGAAATGGTAGCTCAGAGCGACTCATGATCAACCTTATCATGTCTAACAAAATTCGGTTACTCTGTTCGGACACACCGTCAAATTGACGTGTTCCGGGAGGAGTCCTCATTGAAAGAATACTATACTATTTCAAGTATATTAGAAATTATTGCTTAAGTATTTTCATCATGGTCTAACCGTGATGGTTTAATACTTTAGCTGATCTGTTTGTCTATTTCGTGTCGAAACTGAAAAGTTTCCGATTTGTGTTTCAAATGAAACACATAACCATAACGCGATGCCACATCCGTATAGGTCACGAAATATTCATATCCACCTCTTGCCTAGCTAGACATTGGTCCACTTGCTTCACTATGAATTAGGGCTATCAGATCGGTGGCACTTGCACTTTTACCAAGTAAATAGTGTTTTAGGCACTTTGCCCAATTAACTAGATTCATAGACTTTTATTTGATTTGAATCAAATCAGTCCTAGTACCCACTCTTCAAAAGTGTGATATACGAGTCTTTTTTAATTGTGTCTCAGACAATAATGCCACAAATTAGTTTCTTCTGATCAAATCAGTTTGAGCTGTTTGTTTGTCATGTTTATGTTTGAGATTTATCTATATTCAAAATATAAATTCTGTTATTCACATCTAATGTGTATATCTCAATATCATCTTTATAAAATAAAACATTTTAGTGTCCTAGAATATAAAGGTAAATCCGCAACGGATTAAACACTGATATATAGATAATGTTTCTAGTCAAACTAGCTACATTATAACAGTTTCTAAATTTAAGTACACACCTAGAGGGTAGTCCCTAAACTTAGGTATCTACGGTTAAAACAGCGACTTTCGTCCCGTTTTCAATTCGCAGATAAATCTCAACTGAAGTCAGTATCATGCTCATAGCAGATTCTGCACTTCAATACATATTTATGTACCACACTAAGTATCTAAAATCCAATTTTAATACAAGTAGTGAACATAATGTTGACAAACATATTTGAAGTCAGAGTCTTGCTCGTCTTCAATTCCTTCATGTATGCTTTGTCCAAACGGCAGTCACGCTTCCGCGATCCCGTTTGCCACAGTTTAGGCAGACATTTTGGAATATGTCATTTATCTTCCCAGAAAATTATAATGATTTTGCCTTTGCCCTTTCAACACTCCAGAAGCCTTTGGCCAAGCCTTGGCCTTCTAGAATATCGAAGTAAGCTGCGCCTTGCGCTACTTGCCTTATTGCAAAATTTGACTTTGTCTCCTTGAGAATAGCCATTAACTCTCCAAGAGTTATCAATTGCAATTTAGTACTTCAAAGATCTAAGGATAGATCTACGAAGATCCTTCAATTTCTTTATCATACTTTAAGAATCTAATCCTTAGTTCTGATTCAGAAATTAAGGAGTCTACTGCGACAAGCTTAATGGATTAAGCACTAAAGTTATCATCACATAAATCTTCCAAAGATTATGCTCTACTATTTGCTTAACTCCGGGCTTAGGCCTAATATGTTATTTTATCAAATAAAGTAACTTATTAGTTTTTCCAGGACCATCCTGAAATTTTATTCCCAATTTGAAAATTAAACCATTTAAATACATTTTCCCTAGGATTATGTTTTAAATGTCAATCTTTCAATTTATCTTGATTTTAATAGTCCAACTATTTAATCAACGATTTAGGTACTATTTATTATAATGATTACAATAGTCCAACTATTTAATCAACTATAATTTAATTTGTTTGAAAACAGCCCAACTGTTAATTAAAACAACGATTTAAATATTAGTCCAACTAACATTTAATTTATTTGACGAATGATATTTGTTTGAGCACGTATGGCAAGTAATTAAACGAATATTGCAAATTCAATTCTTGCCTCCCACTATTTTTCGGCGAGCCTCTAACCTTATGTCGAGTACTCGGGAAATCGTGTTTCCTAGTGGGCTAGAATCTCATTAAATATCACACAATCTTGACTTTGGCCAACAAATTGTATGATAATTAACTAGGTAGATCTCTAAGATCAATTGGATCCAATCCAATTCCTAGATCCAGTAGGGGGACGACCAAGTCCGAAATATATATCTTATATATGCCAATATATCCAATATATTACCTAACCTTTTTCCTCTGAATCAACTAAGCCTTGGCTTTGGCACAACAAACTTAGTGATCCCAGTTAAGCGCGACCAAGTGACCATGGAAAGCTTCGTAATCAATATCGATGGACAAGAGGTGGTCTTGACTTTGGCCAACAAACCACAACTTGGACAAGACACCAATATGGAACAAAGCCTTCGTGATTCAAACACATCCTCGATGGACAAAGGCCATGACTTTACACATTGATCCTAGATCAAATCTCTCCCTTTCTCTCTCCCGCTAGCACATGTATTACTTCTACCCGTTACACTACACTTCTAAAGAAACCTCATTTACATTTAGGGGAATAGGTGAGAAGAGAATACAAAGAATAAAGAGGTAATAAGGCTGGACACGCAGGTCCAATTAATAAATTCTAAATTTATTACAATAATTTCTAAAATTGCCCCACCCAACTAATATCCATCTGATATACATTATTCATGCATCGCAACCATGTATTCCACAAAGCATGTTATCAATCAATCTAATCAAATTAATTAATCTGATAATTAGTGACCATCCAATGTTCAAACAACGATTTGATTTTGTGCGAGTCAAACTCGTTTGCTAATAAGTACTCAAATTACGAATTCTCGAATTAAATTAAACTACATAATTAAATCCAATTCAATTTGTATTTAATACTAATTCGCTATTTAATTCCAATTAAATATTACACTTTATTAATAAACCTTTTACACGACTTATTTCCAATTTATCATTGCGGGTCTCAAAGCCCGATTAACGTCCAACGTTAATTTAATTAAAGTCCAATGGGCTTTTAATTAATTTCATAAGGCGTGGACTTTTGGTCAACTCGGGTCAAACCCAATAACCAAAGTCCAATCCAGGAGTTACCCCATAAGCCCAGAAATCAATTTAGGCATATTAGGCCCAATTAAACTTTAAAGGTCCATTAGTCGCATTTGGGCTTTAAGGATGCGGTTTTAGGCCCAATTGGATCCAACCAATTTTTTCCTAAACCTAACTTAGTACAACCAAGCCCAATAAGCCCAATTACAACACTTAAGCCCAATTTCACAAAATAGGCCCAACATAATTAAATCACAAAAACCCAATTTTTCAATTTAATTACATAAAGTGTATAACACAATTAATTACCCAAATCAATATTTCCAAAACACAAATTTGTACAATTAATCATGCTCAATTACATCAATTAGTGTCCAACACATTTTGATCAAAAATCAAACCCAAACATGCTTAATAGCTCTCGGCAATGGAGACTAATTTTATGTCAATTCCGAATTCAATCCAATTAAATCCAAATTAACATTAAATCAACATCCTCAATCGTTTCAAGTCATCCAATGATCAACGAAACAAAAATTACCAAGAATTTGGGCATCTACACCTCTCGGCCAAGCAAGGAAATTTGGGGAAAAATGTTCCCAACACAATTTCTTCAAATTGATCTAATCAATCCTCGATAAAAACATGTTTTAAGCATACTCAAACATCCAATTTAATTAAAACATGCTCAAACACATTTTACCCAAATTTTAAGCCCTAATCAAATTTCATGCTTTTCAATCGCTCTGATACCATTGTTGGAGTTTCCGCAACTCCCTCGTTGTATTCGCACTTATTTTATGCTTGATATTGATCCTCGGGGCCGTAGAAACTCCAACAATTGGCACTCTCCGATAACTCATATATTAACAATGTTGAAGAGATTCAACATGGATCAGTCCCAGAAGGGACTACTTTCAGTGTCACATGGCGTCTATCTATCTAAAGACATATGTCCTAAAACTCATGGTGAGAGAGAATCAATGAATCGGATCTCGTTCACTTAAGCAGTCGGATTGATCATGTATGTCATGTTATGTACGCGACCTGATGTCTCATATGCTTTGAGCATATGCAGTCACAATCAGGCCGATCCATGTGATGGTCACTGGATTGATGTAAAGAACATCATTAAGTATCTTAGACGAACTAAGGATGCTTTCTTAGTATATGGTGAAGGAGAACTTGAGGTGACTGGGTTCACCGATGCAAGTTTCCAAACCGATAAAGATGACTATAAGTCACAATAAGGGTACATATTTTATTTGAACAACGAAACAGTGAGCTGGAAATCTTCCAAGCAAGATACTGTTGCCGATTCAACAACAAAAGCAGAATAAATTTCTGCGGCTGAGGCAGCAAAAGAAGCATTTTGGATCTATAAATTCCTAATTGGATTAGGAGTAGTTCTGTTAGCAGCTAAGCTGGGCTACAGCACAGGCTAAGGAACCACAGTCTCATCAATGATCCAAGTATGTACTTCGATGGTTTCATCTGATTCGAGAGATCACACATCGCGGCGATGTGAAGATCGAAAAATCATTTCAGATGATAACCTTGCAGATCCGCTGACGAAAGCTATATCTCAGCAAACATATGAGCGACCTGTACATAGTTCAAGTGTTGGACACTTGAGTGATTGGCTATAGGCCAAGTGGGAGATTGTTGGACAATTATGACCCATAGCATCACTATTTTTAAAAGAGATGGTGTTTTGTACAAATTAACTATGTGACAAAGGAAATTGCTCTTTTATCATTTTGTAATTGGATTACTTGGATATATAAATGATAAAAGTCCATATGATTAGTACCAGATTAATAAGATATGAGACAATATTAATCTACGAAAGCTTTAATCATTAAGTATCACTAGTCGTAGTATTATCGAGATTGGACATCGATAATGCGGAATAGGGTAGTATTACACTTGTGCGCGTTACGGAAGCTTAACGACGTAGTTCTCATATATTTAAGTATTGGATACTTATGCAAGTGTGATAGGAGGTTCTGTTAGCCGTTGGACCGGGAATAGCTTCGCTCTGGATAGACCCCTCGGAGTCTCATTGCTATTATGACTATGTGTCTATGGGAATCCGAATCAGGGTATGTGTATGTGGTCTTAACCTGAGACTTGCATCGCTAATACTTGCGACAATCAGTATACTATGGTTTTGGTCATCCGAAGCTATAACAGGTTCTATGTACGCCTCTTCTGGGTATACTGAGAATCGTAGTGTATTTGGTGTGTTGTCAAGATGGAAGTATCACTTCAGTCATATGGAGATGATGATCACGCATGGATACAGAACTAGTACTTTTAATGCTGCAGCTATCAGGATAGTATGACTAGGTCATGATTATCCGATTACAGAGACTAGTTGCTAGTGATCCGATATATGTTTCGTACGGGGCAGACAAAATTCCAGCCCTAGGCCTAGCAAGTGACATCAGATACTGGATCGTAATATGCAATACAATGTATACTACGCCTGATACAGATTATATATTCCTTGTTGAATATTTCTGGAGAATTGGGTAGGCACGGTACTTTGCTAGAAGCCAACCATGTCTTGTAAATCGGTAAGAACGTGGTACGGGGTACGCACGTGTTCGGTTGGTCCGATAACCGTATTTACTGCCAATATATACAGGTATCTCTTGGGTCGCTTCCCAAAGATTCACCGATGACATTTGACTCGAACAGAATTAATCTGGGATTAATTATGAGAAAACAAATTAATCTGGAATTAATTACGGTAGGAATTAATCTGAGATTAATTCTACTAGAAGAGAGAACGCGATTAATTTGGAATTAATCGGCAAAGTAAATTTAATAGTTAAATTGGATTTTACTATTTAATTTATTTAATTGGGCTAAAATAATATATTGGTTATATTAATTGAAATTGGATTTCAATACGGAATTAAAATTGGATTTTAATTCAAGCGAACGAATTAATTTAGAATTAATTCGTAAGGGACTTTCGTAATAATTTTACTAGACATTATTATTTAATTAAATTGGATTTAATTACATCGCGATGGAAAATTCGTTTAATAGGATTAAACGAACCCGGGCCCAAAGTGTCTTGTATAAGCCAACTAAATTTGGAATTTAAAGTGGTGGGACCCACTTTACTTATATCAAATGTTTGAAACTAGATGGAGGTATTTGGGCTTTAAATTAAATGAAACCATTTACTTTTCACCTACCTTATTTTTGGAAAAACAAGTTGTTAAACTTGGTTTTGGAAACCAAAAGAAAATACAACACAAAAAACTCTATCTTTCTTTTCTCTCTACATGGCCGAAACTTCTTCTTCTATGAGGAAAATTTTGTTTCAATTTTGTTCAAGCTAGCACTTAAAGGGGTCAAAGAAAGGTGATAGGGAAACTAAACCAAGAGTTTGGAACTCAAAAGGAGGGCTTAGAGCTTCTACATCCGTTGGAAATTTTGAATTTCATAACCGATCAATGTAAGTCTTTTCTGCAACTTATTTTGATTTATTCACACTAGAATCATGTTTAGGATCCTTGGCAAGTCTTAGAGACACTAAAAAAACGTCATCTATGTATCTTGTTTAACCTGATGTGGGTATACCTTTGTATTCGGAAATACTGGTGTTTTGTATATAAATATGATATTTTGATATGTATAGCAGATGTTAATAATGGTCTTTATATTTTGAATATAAATGAATCTCAAACATATAATATGACAAATAAAAGGCTCAAATTGAGTAAAATAAATGAAACTTATCTATGGCATTGTCGTCTGGGACACATTAACAAGACTCGTATATCCACACTTTCGAAGAGTGGATACTTGGATGGATTTGATCCTAATTCATATGACGTCTGCGAATCCTATTTATTAGGCAAAATGCCTAAAACACCTTTTAGTGGTAAAGGTGTACGTGCCACCGAGCTGTTAGATCTCGTTCATAGTGACGTATGTGGGCCCATGTCTAGCCATGCTAGAGGTGGATATGAATACTTCGTAACCTTTACGGATGATGCATCGCGTTATGGTTATGTGTATCTTGTGAGACACAAGTAAGAAACTTCTGAAAAATTCAAAGAGTTTCGACACGAAGTAGAAAAATAGACAGGTAAAAGTATTAAAACATTACGATCGGAACGCGGTGGAGAATACTTGAGCAATGAGTTTTTTTCGATTACTTGAAAGAATATGGTATTCTTTCACAGTGGACTCCTTCCGGAACACCACAATTGAACGGTGTGTCCGAACGGAGAAACCGAACTTTGTTGGACATGGTAAGGTCAATGATGAGTCGCACTGAGCTACCAATTTCCTTCTGGGGATACACATTGAACAGTGCAATACTTATTTTGAATAAGGTTTCGTCAAAGTATGTTGGACAGACTCCATATGAAATATGGACAGGAAAGAAACCGGGTTTCCCATTCCTGAAAATTTGGGATGTTGGGCATATGTTAAATGTTTGGATGGTACCAAATTAGAACCCAAATCGGATAAGTGCCTATTTGTAGGTTATCCTAGGGAAACCAAAGGATATTACTTCTACAACCCACAAGAGAACAAAATATTTGTTGCTCTTCATGCAGTTTTCCTCGAAAAAGAATTCATAGATGCAGTGATAAGTGGGAGGAAAGTAGAACTCGATGAAACTCGAAGTGATATTATTCCTGGCACCAACCCCCTCACGGAACACGAACAATTCATCAGGGATGAGAATGTACCACAATCTTCTAATACACAAGAACCGCGTATGTCGGAGAGAGTTAGAAAACAACCTGAGAGGTATGGGTTTCTGATCTTACCTTATGTAGATATTAATCTTATTGAGGAAAACGAACCAGCTACGTATGAGGAAGCGATACAAGGTATCGACTCCGTTTTATGGCAAGAGGCCATGAAGTCCGAAATGGATTCCATGTATACCAACCAAGTTTGTGTTGGAAAATCTAATCCATGTCCCAAGATCAAAAGAGCATACAAATATATATAAATGAATGAACAATATTGAAGTATGGCGGAATCATACTCACAAAGATCGGAATGCGGATGCGTTGATGAAACAAAAATTTTCTCCTTTGTGCAGTGAGGGTTTCGGCCAAACAGAAAAGAGAAGCTCCAAGCAATTTTTGATCCTTCCAAGCTCTAAGATTAGTTTCCCATAACACCTTTGTATGATCCCTTGATGGTGCTAGCCTTGTGTGTGATTTTATGTTCCAAACAAACACAAATTCTTCAAGTTTTTGCAACAAAAACAGAAAAGTGGAGAGGGCTGTGAGAGCTCACAGTTTCGGTCATGAGAGAATAGGAGAGAGTGAGAGTTTTGATTTCAAAAATCAATTTATATTTATGACATAATTATTGTCAAACAAATACCAAATATTTGGTAAAGCAAAAGTCAAATCTCTACCATTTGGTTTGACTTGGAGTGTCCAACACTCTTCCAACCTCTCACCTAAACCCATCACCTAAAAGCAAAAGCTTTGACTAGTGATGTGATGGATGATGTGACATGTGGGCCCCACTCGATTCTGAATGCAAGTGGGCCAGCAAACACTCCCGGGCTCGAGTTCGATAATTCCGAATTAACGAACTTCGTCGCGACGACGTTATTTAAATCGAATTTAATTAAATAATTATGCCTAGCAAAATTACTATTCACGTCGCTAACGAATTAATTCTAAATTAACTCGTTTGCCCGAATTAAAATCTAATTTTAATTCCGCGTCGAAATCGAATTTCGTTTAATATATCAAATATATTATTTTAACCATTAATTCTAAATTAATCTTTCTATCTCTTTGAATAGTACTTTATCCAAGATAAAGTCTCTCCGCAATTAATCCAAGATTAATTGAGTTCGAATCATACGTCATCGGTGAATCTTCGGGAAGCGACCCAAGAGATCTCTGGATATGTTGGCAGTAAATACGGTCATCGGACTATCCGATCACGTACGTACCAAGTACTACGTTTTTACCGATTTACAAGACAAGGTTAGCCTCTAGCAAAACGCCATGCCTACCCAATTCTCCAGAAATATTCTTACTGGAATATAAGATCTATAACAGGCGTAGTATACCGTAGTATAGTGTATAGCAGTCCAGTATCGGATGATCACATGTAAGGCCTGGGGCTGGAGATGTGTCTGCCCCGTACGAAACATATATCGGACATCAAGCAACTAGTCTCTTTGAATCGGATAATCCTGACCTTGTCATATTATCCCGATGGTTGCAACCATTATAGAGTACTAGTTATGTATCATGCGCGATCATCATCTCCATATGTCTGAAGTGATACTTCCGTCTTGACATCACATCCAATACACTACGATTCCCGATAAACCTAGAAGAGGTGTACACAGAACCTGTTAAAACCCTGGACAACCAAAACTAAAGTCTACCGATTGTCGCAAGTACTAGCGATGCAAGTCTCAGGTTAAGACCATATGCACCTACCCTGAAGCGGACTCTCATAGACACGCAGACATACTACCAATGGGATTCCGCGGGGTCTATCCAGAGCGAAGCTGTTTTCCGTACCATCGGTAAAACACAACCTCCTACCGCACTTGCATAAGTATCCTATACTTAAATATATGAGAACTATGCCGTTGTGCCCTCACAACACGCACAAGTGCAGTACTAGTCTATTCTGCATTATCGATGTCCAATCTCGATAATACTACGACTAGGGATATTTAATGATTAAACCTTTATGGATTGATACTGTCTCATATCATCTCAATCCGGAAATAATCATAGGGACTTTTTGTTAGACATTATGTCCCATAACGTCACTGTTTGTAAATGATATTGTATTATTGTACAAAATTAACTATGTGATAATGAAATTGCCTTTTGCCGTTTTGTAATGTTATTTACTTTGATATATAAATGGCGAAAGTCCATATGATTAGTACCGGATTGAGATGATATGAGACAGTATCAATCCATAAAGGTTTAATCATTAAATATCCCTAGTGGTAATATTATCGAGATCGGACATCGATAATGCGGAATAGACTAGTATTGCGCTTGTGCACGTTGTGAGGGCACAACGGCATAGTTCTCATATATTTAGTATTGGATACTTATGCAAGTGCGATAGGAGGTTGTGTTTTACCGATGGTACGGAAAACAGCTTCGCTCTGGATAGACCCCGCGGAATCCCATTGGTAGTATGTCTGCGTGTCTATGGGAGGCCGCATCAGGGTAGGTGTATATGGTCTTAACCTGAGACTTACATCGCTAGTATTTGCGACAATCGGTAAACTTTGGTTTTGGTGGTGGGGACCTTAACCGGTTCTGTGTACACCTCTTCTGGGTTTATCAAGAATCGTAGTGTACTGGATATGATGTCGAGATGGAAGTATCGCTTCAGACATATGGAGGTGATGATCACGCAGGGCACAGAACTAGTACTCTATAAAAGGTTGCAACCGTCGGGACAATATGACCAGGTCAGGATTGTCCGATTTAAAGAGACTGGTTGCTTGATGTCCGATATATGTTTCGTACGGGGCAGACACATCTCCAGTCCCAGGCCTAACATGTGATCATCCGATACTGGATCGATGTACGCAATACTACGATATACTACGCTTGATACAGATCTTATATTCCTATAAGAATATTTCTGGAGAATTGGGTAGGCATGGCGCTTTGCTAGAAGCCACCTTGTCTTGTGAATCGGTAAGAACGTAGTACGAGGTACGTACGTGTTCGGATTATCCGACGACCGTATTTACTGCCAAAATATCCAGAGATCTCTTGGGTCGCTTCCTGAAGAATCACCTATGATATTTTGATTCGAACTTAATTAATCTTGGATTAATTACGGAGAAACTTTATCTCGGATAAAGTGCCTAATTTAGAGAGAGAACGATTAATTTGGAATTAATCGATAAAATTATTGTATTCGATATAATAATCGAAATTCGATTTCGACGCGAAATTAAAATTAGATTTTAATTCGGGCATACGAGTTAATTTAGAATTAATTCGTTAGCGACGTAAATAATAATTTCGCCAGGCGCAATTATTTATTTAATTCGGTTTAATTAACGTCGCGACGTAAGCTCGGTATTTCAGAAATATCGAACCCGAACGCGTGAGTGGACGTGAGCCCACTTTCATTGGGAAACGTGTGGGGCCCACATGACACTTGTCATTATATGCATTATTTAATTGATAAGGCATTGCATGGTGATAGTGTGCATTACACTCAAAGGCATTGCATGGTATAGTGTGCATTACACACTCAAATGTTTTGCATGGAGTTTGAGTGTTTGACACTCTAAGCCATTGCATGGTTTGTGTCATAGATTTATTATTAATTTAATAAATTTTATGACATAAATATAAATTGATTTTTGGTAAAACAAAATCAATTACACAAAAACTCTTTCTCTCTCAAATTTCTTCACATTGCCGTGAACTCCATTTTTGCTAGCACAAGCAAGGGATCAAAAGAGGTGATAGGGAAACCATCAAAGAGCTTGGAATACAAAAGCTTGGAGCTTCAAGTCTTCTTCCTCCTCTTGGCTGAATCTACCAACACTTGGAGCTTCCACCATTTGATCATCTTCTTCATCACATAGCTTTGTAAGTATGATTCCGCCATGCTTCAAGTCTTTTATATATATTCATTTATAGTATTTCATATGCTTAATGTTTGTTTGGGACATATTATAGAAACCAACAATGGTATCATTGAGCTAGGTTTAAGCATGAAATACTTTAGGTTAAAATTTGGGTAAAATTGATTGAAGCATGTTCTTGTGAAATTTGATGAATGAGTATGCTTATATGTATGTTAAATGACATTATATGAAATCAATTTTATGAAAAATGCATTGGATGATTTTTCCCCAAAAATTTGACCTTGGCCGAATGGTATGTTACATTTGATGTATTGGAATTTTTTGTGTTAAGATCATTGGATGACTTAGAACGTATACGGGACGTAGATTAGTAATTCAATCGGATTGAAAAACAATCGACACAAAAAACTTACCTTGGCCGAATCTACAAGGACATGAAATGGAGTTGATTTTTTGTTAAAATTAATGTTGGACATTTATTTTGAACAATACATGATTAATAAATTAAATGGGTATTTTTGAAATATTTGATTTAATGTATTAATCTTGGTGTTACACTTTAATTAATTGGACTTTAATGTTTGGAATATTAAAATTTAATTAATGGGCTTAATTGGTGAATTGGGCTTTAATATTGTATTTGGGCATAATGGGCTTGGTTGGACCAAGTAGATTTGGGGGCCAAAGGATTGGATCCAATTTGGGCCTAAATCACTCCATTAAGTCCAAATATAATATAATGGGCTTTAATAATTTAATTGGGCCTTATGGCTTAAAATTGGTTTTATGGCTTTTAAGGGTGATTCCTTATTTGGGCTTGGTAATTGGTTTTGACCCACATTGACCAAAGCCCAAGCCTTAATAAATCAATGAATTGAGCCCATTTGACTTGAATTAAATTAAACATTGGATGTTAGTTGGGCTTTGAGACCCAATAGAATTAGATTAGAATCTAAAGTCTTTAAAGCACATTAAAAGTGTAAACATTTAATTTGGAATTAAATAATTGAATTAGTATTGAATACGAATTAAATCAGATTTAATTAGCAGTTCGATATAATTCGCGAATTCGTACCTTATGTACTTATTCTCAATCGAGTAGGACTCGCGCAAAATCAAACTGTTGTTTGAACATTGGATGATCACTTAAACAAAGACTAATTAATTGGATTAGATTGGTTGTAGAAGCATGTCTTGTTTGAATATATATGTATGTGATGAATGAATAGTGTATATCGGATGGATATTAGAAGGGAAAGGGTAATTTTAGAAATTATTGTAAATTTGGAATTTATAAATTGGACCTGCGTGTCCAGCCTTATCTCTTTATCTCTTTGTATTCTCTTCTCACCTAATTCCCCTCAATGTAAATGAGGTTTCTCTTATTGTATTATGTAATTGGGTAGAAGTAGAATAGTGCTAGCATGGAGAGGAAAGGGAGGGATTTGTTCTAGGAACAAGTTGTTTTAGATATCCATCCGCATATCACTATTAATTTACTTTACGCGCTTTATGATGTTTTAGAACATGCTTAAGGGTGTATGATGATGAGACCTAACAAAGATAAATAAATTGGTTGCCAATTACGCGAAAATCCCTCAATTTATATTAAGCGAATATCCTTCCATTGAATGGTTCTTGTTCAAGATCCGAAGTTGGCATTGGTTTGTTTTTGACCAAATCAAGACCTTTGTCAATCAAGGATGTACTTGAATCATGAGAGTTTTGTTGCATATCGGTGTCTTGTCCAAATCGTGATTTTTTATTGGCCAAAGTCAAGGTCATTTTTTGTCCAATGACATTGATTACGAAACTTTCCTTCGTCAGGGGTCCCGCTTAACTGGAATCATTAGGTTTGTTTTTGGCCAAAGCCAAGGCCTAGATGATTCGGAGGATAGGGTTAGGAAAATGTATTGGATACATTGACATTATACGTATGTTTCGGACTTGGATGTCCACCTAACCGGATCTAGGAATTGGATGAGATCCAATTGATCATGGAGATCTACCTAAGTTAAATAGCATACAATTTTTATTGGCCAAAGTCAAGGTTGTGTGTTATTAATGGGATCCTAGCCCACTAGGAAATTCGATTTCCCGAGTCCTCTACAGAGGGTTAGAGACTTGAAGAAAATAGTGGGAGGCTATTATTGAATTTGCAATTTCGTTCAGATATTTAGCCTTACGCATCTTTCAAAATTATTTCGTCAATATTTTAAAAATTAGTTGGACTAATATATTGTTATTTACTTGTAACAGTTTGACTGTACCCATAACATCGTTGACTTTATAGTTGGACTATAGTTGTCAAGATGATTGGCAAAGGTAATATCCGCGACATAATCATGGGCGATAATGTCTTCAAAGGGACAAACTTTGCCGACTGGGAAATGAACCTCAAGATAGTGCTTGGGGCTGAGAGGGGCTGTATACTATTCAGAGACCTCTCCTGCCTAAACCCACTGAGCCACTGGAGCTAGAGTTATGGAGAACTCATAGTGATGATTGTGACAAGCTCAGTCAATTATGCTAGCTGCAATGACCCAGCATTTTCAGCAGTACCGGGACTTGGATCCTATAATGATGGGAAGATCCCGCGCATGATGGCACGGCAATACGAGTCTTCACACGCACTAACAGCGGATGAAGAGGTACGATCTAGTAAAGGAAACTCTTCCGCTCCGGATGACAGACGGCGCATCATTGAGGCCACGGGACTCAAATGATCGCTGACATAGATGAGTTAGCCAATATGGGCATTGTCTTGGAGGCCAGAGCTGACGATTGATATGATATTACATCGCTGCCCGATACTTGGAAACAAATCATCATCAACTATAAGTTGATGGATACTGACGACACTCTCGGAGAGTTGTTGTCCGTGCTGAAGGAGTCCGAAAAGGAACTCCTAAAGGGGAGCAAGCGCGAGGCGCATTATGCATCGACCTCTCATGCGCCAAAGGCTGGGCCCATGGCAATTGGAGGTGCGAGGAAGAGGAAGTTCAAAAAGAAGGGCAAAGGCATGTTGACAGTGGCTTCTAGGAAGCCAAAGGACAAATCTCGAGACATCTGCCTCAACTGCGGCAAGAGGGGTCACTGGAAACGTGACTGCCGAATGAGCAATGGGCAGAGGGAGGATATCAAGGCTGGCAAGGCCATCGCCTCTGGTATGTTTGTTATTGAGATATATGAATACTTCTAGTTTTAAAAATTGGATTTTTGATTCTGGTTGTGGTGCTCATATTGTACTGATGTGTAGGATCTGCAGGATATCAGGTTCTGGCGTCAGGGGAGATGGATCTACGGTCGGAAACGGAACACCTGTTGCTGTTTTGGCCGTAGGGACTTTTGTTTTAGAACTGCCCTCAGGGCATGTACTTAAACTTTTGAACTGTTATTTTGTACCTAGTTTACTAGGAATATTATATCTGTATCCTTGTTAACCCAGCAGGGTTACACTTTTTTGTATCAGAAACACCGGGTGTTATTTATATAAAAGTGATACAGAAATTTGCACAGCTGTTGCAAATAACGGTCTTTATATTTTGAATATAAATGAATCTCCTAAAATGACAAAAAAAGGCTCAAAAGGAGTAATCTAAAAGATGAAGCTTATATGTGGCATTGTCGTCTAGGACACATCAACAAGACTCGCATATCCACACTTTCAAAGAGTGGGTACTTGGACGAATTTGATCCCAATTCATATGACGTCTGCAATCTTGTCTTTTAGGCAAAATGCCTAAATCACCTTTTAGCGGTAAAGGTGAACGTGCCACAGAACTGTTGGCTCTCGTTCATACTGACGTATGCGGGCCCATGTCTAGCCAGGCTAGAGGTGGATTTCACTACTTCGTAACCTTACAGATGATGCATCTCGTTACGGTTATGTGTATCTTATGAGACACAAGTCGGAAACTTTTGAGAAATTCAAAGAGTTTCGACACGAAGTGGAGAAACAAACAGGGAAGAGTATTAAGACATTACGGTCAGACCGTGGTGGCGAATACTTAAGTTATGAGTTTCAAGATTACTTGAAAGAATATGGTATTCTTTCACAGTGGACTCCTCCTGGAACACCGCAATTAAATGGTGTGTCCGAACGGAGAACACCGCACCTTGTTGGACATGGTAAGGTCAATGATGAGTCGCACTGAGCTACCAATATCCTTCTGGGGATACGCATTAAACAGTTGCTATACTTATTTTGAATAAGGTACCGTCGAAGTCTGTTGAACAGACTCCATATGAGATATGGACAGAAGGAAACCAGGTTTCTCTTTCCTGAAGATTTGGGGATGCTGGGCATATGTTAAACGTTTGGAAGGTACCAAACTTGAACCCAAATCTGATAAATGCCTTTTCGTAGGATATCCTAGGGAAACCAATGGATATTACTTCTATCACCCGCAAGAGAACAAAGTATTTGTTGCTCTACATGCATTTTTCATTGAGAAGGATTTTATAAATGCAGTGGTAAGTGGGAGGAAAGTAGAACTCGATGAAGATCGTAGTGATACTGTTCCTGGCAATGAATCAACGACGGAACAAGAACAGACCGTCCGGGATGAGTCTGTACCACAAACTTCACATACACAAGGACCGCGTAGGTCGGGAGAGAGTCAGAACAGTACCTGAGAGGTATGGGTTCCTGATCTCACCTCATGTAGATATTAATCTTATTGAGGATAATGAGCCGGCTACGTATGAGGAAGCGATACGAAATATCGATTCCGCTTTATGGCAAGAAGCCATGAAGTCCGAGATGGATTCCATGTACGCCAACCAAGTTTGGACACTGGTTGATGCACCAGAAGGCGTAAAGCCTATTGGATGCAGATGGATCTTCAAGAAGAAGACCGACATGGATGGCAACATTCAAACGTACAAAGCTAGGCTTGTAGCGAAGGGGTATCGTCAACAATACGGTATTGATTATGACGAAACTTCTCACCGTTGCCATGATTAAATCCATTCGGATAATGCTTGCAATAGCTGCATATTTCGACTTCGAGATATGGCAGATGGACGTTAAGACCGCTTTCCTTAACGGAAACCTTTTGGAGGATGTTTATATGCAACAGCCTGACGGTTTTATCGGCCAAGACTTGCAAACAAGGTTTGTAAGTTAAATCGATCCATTTATGGATTGAAGCAAGCATCACGGTCATGGAATCAGCGTTTTGATGAGATCATAAAGAATATGATTTCGTGCAAAACGCAGATGACCCTTGTGTATACAAGAAGGTTAGTGGGAGAGCACTTACTTTTATTGTCCTTTATGTCGACGACGTATTGCTTATAGGCAATGACATTCCCATGCTACGTCGGTGAAAGCTTGGCTTTCATTAAAATTCTCCATGAAAGATCTGGGAGAAGCAGCCTTTATTCTTGGAATAAAAATCTACGGGATAGATCTAGAAAGCTGCTTGGACTCTCCCAGAGTACATACATTGATAAAGTGTTGAAGCGATTCAACATGGAACAATCCAAGAGGGGATTGGTTCCAATGGTACGTGGTACCTCTCTGTCTAAGGACTGTGTCCTAAGACTCAGGAAGAGAGAGACAACATGAGTCGGATACCGTTCGCCTCGGCAGTCGATCGATCATGTATGATGCCATGATATGTACACGACCTGATGTCTCCTATGCTTTGAGCATGTGCAGTCGCTATCAAGCCGATCCAGGTGAGGTCACTGGATAGCAGTTAGAATATCCTTAAGTATCTTAAACGAACTAAGGATGCTTTCTTAATATATGGAGGTGGAGAACTTGCGGTATCTGGGTATACCGATGCAAGTTTCCAAACCGACAAGGATGACTACAAGTCACAATCCGGGTACATTTTTTGTTTGAATAACGGAGCAGTGAGCTGGAAATCTTCCAAGCAAGATATTGTTGCCGATTCAACAACAGAAGCGGAGTACATCGCTGCATCTGAAGCAGCAAAGGAGGCAGTTTGGATCCGAAAGTTCCTAATCGGATTAGGAGTAGTTCCGTTAGCAGCTGAGCCCGTTCCATTGTATTGTGACAATAACGGGGCTATAGCGCAGGCTAAGGAACCAAGGTCTCATCAACGGTCCAAGCATGTTCTTCGACGTTACCATCTGATTCGGGAGATTATACATCGTGGCGATGTAAAGGTCGAGAAGGTCACATCAGATGACAACATTGCAGATCCGCTGACGAAGGCTGTTCTTCAGCAAGTTTTTGAACGACACATACATAGTTCGGGCATTAAATGCTTGAGTGACTGGCTATAGGCCAAGTGGGAGATTGTTAGACATTATGTCCCATAGCGTCACTGTTTGTAATGATATTGTATTATTGTACAAAATTAACTATGTGATAATGAAATTGCCTTTGCCGTTTTGTAATTTATTTACTTGATATATAAATGGCGAAAGTCCATATGATTAGTACCGGATGAGATGATATGAGACAGTATCAATCCATAAAGGTTTAATCATTAAATATCCCTAGTCGTAATATTATCGAGATCGGACATCGATAATGCGGAATAGACTAGTATTGCGCTTGTGCACGTTGTGAGGGCACAACGGCATAGTTCTCATATATTTAAGTATTTATACTTATGCAAGTGCGATAGGAGGTTGTGTTTTACCGATGGTACGGAAAACAGCTTCGCTCTGGATAGACCCCGCGGAATCCCATTGGTAGTATGTCTGCGTGTCTATGGGGGCCGCATCAGGGTAGGTGTATATGGTCTTAACCTGAGACTTACATCGCTAGTACTTGCGACAATCGGTAAACTTTGGTTTTGGTGGTTGGGGACCTTAACGGTTCTGTGTACACCTCTTCTGGGTTTATCAGAATCGTAGTGTACTGGATGTGATGTCGAGATGGAAGTATCGCTTCAGACATATGGAGGTGATGATCACGCAGGGCACAAAACTAGTACTCTATAAAAGGTTGCAACCGTCGGGACAATATGACCAGGTCAGGATTGTCCGATTTAAGAGACTAGTTGCTTGATGTCCGATATATGTTTCGTACGGGGCAGACACATCTCCAGCCCCAGGCCTAACATGTGATCATCCGATACTGGATCGATGTACGCAATACTACGGTATACTACGCTTGATACAGATCTTATATTCCTATAAGAATATTTCTGGAGAATTTGGGTAGGCATGGCGCTTTGCTAGAAGCCAACCTTGTCTTGTGAATCGGTAAGAACGTAGTACGAGGTACGTACGTGTTCGGATTATCCGACGACCGTATTTACTGCCAAAATATCCGGAGATCTCTTGGGTCGCTTCCTGAAGATTCACCTATGATATTTGATTCGAACTTAATTAATCTTGGATTAATTACGGAGAAACTTTATCTGGATAAAGTGCCTATTTAGAGAGAGAACGATTAATTTGGAATTAATCGATAAAATTATTGTATTCGATATAATAATCGAAATTCGATTTCGACGCGAAATTAAAATTAGATTTTAATTCGGGCATACGAGTTATTTAGAATTAATTCGTTAGCGACGTAAATATAATTTCGCCAGGCGCAATTATTTATTTAAATTCGGTTTAATTAACGTCGCGACGTAAGCTCGGTATTTCGGAAATATCGAACCCGAACGCGTGAGTGGACGTGGGCCCACTTTCATTGGGAAACGTGTGGGGCCCACATGACACTTGTCATTATATGCATTATTTAATTGATAAGGCATTGCATGGTGATATGTGCATTACACTCAAAGGCATTGCATGGTGATAGTGTGCATTACACTCAAAGTTTTGCATGTAGTTTGAGTGTTTGACACTCTAAGCCATTGCATGGTTTGTGTCATAGATTTATTATTAATTTAATAAATTTTATATCATAAATATAAATTGATTTTTGGTAAAACAAAATCAATTACACAAAAACTCTTTCTCTCTCAATTTCTTCACATTGTCGTGAACTCCATGGAAGGACAAAGGAAGATTTGATCTTCTATTCTCCATTTTTGCTAGCACAAGCAAGGGATCAAAGGAGTGATGGGGAAACCATCAAAGAGCTTGGAATACAAAAGCTTGGAGCTTCAAGTCTTCTTCCTCCTTTGGCCGAATCTACCAACACTTGGAGCTTCCACCATTGATCATCTTCTTCATCACATAGCTTTGTAAGTATGATTCCGCCATGCTTCAAGTCTTTTATATATATTCATTAGGTATTTCATATGCTTAATCTTTGTTTGGGACATATTATAGAACCAACACTTTTACCATTATATTCAAAGTAATAAATACAAACGGTAAAAGGCAATTTCATTACTACAAGTAATTTGTACAACAATACACATCATTTACAAAATGGTGACGCTATGGGTCATAATTGTCTAACAATCTCCCACTTGGCCTATAGCAGTCACTCAAGCATCTATACCTGAACTATGTCAGTCTCTCAAACTTTTCTTGAGGAATAGCCTTCGTCAGCGGATCTGCAATATTATCCTCTGATCATCTTTTCGATCTTTACATCGCCACGATGTATGATCTCTCGAATCAGATGGAATCGCGAAGACATGTTTGGATCGTTGATGAGACCTTGTTCCTTAGCCTGTGCTATAGCCCGCTATTGTCACAATACAATGGAACGGGCTCAGCTGCTAACGGAACTACTCCTAATCCAATTAGGAATTTACGGATCCAAACTGCCTCTTTTGCTGCTTCAGCTGCTGCAATGTACTCCGCTTCAGTTGTTGAATCGGCAACAGTATCTTGCTTGGAAGATTTCCAGCTCACTGCTCCGTTATTCAAACAAAATATGTACCCGGATTGCGACTTAAAGTCGTCTCTGTCTGTTTGGAAACTTGCATCGGTATACCCAGATACCTCAAGTTCTCCATCTCCATAGATTAAGAAAGCATCTTAGTTTTGTTAAGATACTTAAGGATACTCTTAACCGCCATCCAGTGATCTTTTCCTGGATCGGCCTGATATCGACTGAACATGCTCAAAGCATGGGACACATCAGGTCGTGTACATATCATGGCATACATGATCGATCCGACTGCCGAGGCGAACGGAGTCCGACTCATGTTGTCTCTCTCATCTTGTGTTTTAGGACACATGTCCCTAGATAGATAGACGCCATGTGATATTGGTAACAGTCCCATCTTGGACTGATCCATGTTGAATCTCTTCAACACTTTATCAATATATGTACTCTGGGAGAGTCCAAGTAGCTTTCTAGATCTATCCCGGTAGATCTTTATTCCTAGAATAAAAGCTGCTTCTCCCAGATCTTTCATGGAGAATTTCAATGAAAGCCAAGCTTTCACCGACGTTAACATGGGAATGTCATTGCCGATAAGCAATACATCGTCGACATAAAGGACAACAAAAGTCAGTGCACTCCCACTAACCTTCTTATATACACAAGGGTCATCTTCGTTTTGAATGAAATCATATTCTTTTATGATCTCATCAAAACGTTGGTTCCACGACCGCGATGCTTGCTTCAGTCCATAAATGGACCGATTTAACTTACAAACCTTGTTTGCAAGTCTAGGTGCGATAAACCGTCAGGCTGTTGCATATAAACATCCTCCGAAAGGTTTCCGTTAAGGAAAGCGGTTTTAACGTCCATTTGCCATATTTCGTAATCGTAATATGCAGCTATTGCAAGCATTATCCGAATGGATTTAATCATGGCAACGGGTGAGAAGGTTTCGTCATAATCAACTCCAAGTCGTTGACGATATCCCTTCGCTACAAGCCTAGCTTTGTACTTTGTACGTTGCCATCCATGTCAGTCTTCTTCTTGAAGACCCATTTGCATCCAATAGGCTTTACGCCTTCTGGTGCATCAACCAGTGTCCAAACTTGGTTGGTATACATGGAATCCATTTCGGCCTTCATGGCTTCTTGCCATAAAGCGGATTCGATACCTTGTATCGCTTCCTCATACGTAGCCGGTTCAGTATCCTCAATAAGATTAATATCTACATGAGGTGAGATCAGGAATCATACCTCTCAGGTATTACCTGACTCTCTCCGACCTACGGCGGTCCTTGTGTATTGAAGATTGTGGTCAGTCTCATCTCGGATGGACTGTTCATGTTCCGTTGATAATTCACTGCCAGGAACAGTTTCACTACGACTTCATCGAGTTCTACTTTCCTCCCACTAAACACTGCATTTAGGAATTCCTTCTCAAGGAAAACCGCATGTAGAGCAACAAATACTTTGTTCTCTTGTGGGTGATAGAAGTAATATCCTTTGGTTTCCCTAGGATATCCAACGAATAGGCATTATTGATTTGGGTTCAAGTTTGGTACCTTCCAAACGTTTACGTATGCCCAGCAACCCCAAATCTTCAGGAATGAGAAACCTGGTTTCTTTCCTGTCCATATCTCATATGGAGTCTGTTCAACAGACTTTGACGGAACCTTATTCAAAATAAGAACTGCACTGTTTAATGCATATCCCCAGAAGGAAATTGGCAGCTCAGTGCGACTCATCATCGACCTTACCATGTCCAACAAGGTACGGTTTCTCCGTTCGGACACACCATTTAATTGTGGTGTTCCAGGAGGAGTCCACTGTGAAAGAATACCATATTCTTTCAGGTAATCTTGAAACTCATTACTTAAGTATTCGCCACCACGGTCCGACCGTAATATCTTAATACTCTTGCCTGTTGTTTTTCAACTTCGTGTCGAAACTCTTTGAATTTCTCAAAAGTTTCCGACTTGTGCGTCATAAGATACACATAACCGTAACGTGATGCATCATCGGTAAAGGTTACGAAGTAGTATCGATATCCACCTCTAGCCTGGCTAGACATGGGCCCACATACGTCACTATGAACGAGGGCTAACAGTTCAGTGGCGCGTTCACCTTTACCGCTAAAAGGTGATTTAGGCATTTTGCCTAATAAGCAAGATTCGCAGACGTCATATGAATTTGGATCAAATCCGTCCAAGTACCCACTCTTCGAAAGTGTAGATATGCGAGTCTTTGTTAATGTGTCCCAGACGACAATGCCACATATAAGTTTCATCCTTTGGATCACTCTTTTTAAGCCTTTTGTTTGTTAATTTATATGTAGGAGATTCATTTTATTCAAAAATAAAGACCATTATTGCAACTGCAGTGCATATTTCTGCATCATTTTTATATAAATAACACCCAGTGTTTCTAAATACAAAAGTGTACCCATTACGGGTTAACAAAGATACAGATATAATATTCCTAGTCAAACTAGGTACATAATAACAGTCATTTAGTTTAAGTACATGCCCCGAGGGCAGTTCTAATACAAAAGTGCCCACGGCCAAAACAGCAACAGGAGTTCCGTTTCCAACTCGTAGATCAATCTCCCCTGAAGCCAGAGTCCTGCTGTTCTGCAGATCCTGCACATCAGTACATATATGAGAACCACAACCAGAATCAAAAATCCAATTTTTAAAACTAGAAGTAGCCATGTTTATTTCAATAACAAACATACTAGAGGTCGGTGCCTTGCCCGCCTTGATCTCCCTTCTGATCGCCTTGTTCATGCGGCAGTCACGCTTCCAGTGACCTCTTTTGCCGCATTTAAGGCATATGTCTTGTGACTTGTCTTTGGCTTCCAGAAGCCATCGACATCTTGGCCTTGCCCTTGTTCTTATGCTTCTTCTTTCCACCCCTCCAGTTGCCTTGGGCCAGCCCTTGACGACTGAGAGGTCGATGCAAAGTGCGCCTCGCGCTTGTTGCCTTTAAGAAGCTCTTTCTCTGACTCCTTAAGAATGGATAATAGCTCTCCAAGAGTATCGTCCGTATCCATCAACTTGTAGTTAATGATAATCTGCCTCCAAGTATCGGGAAGTGACTGTAAGAGCATGTCTATAGTCAGCTCAGCCTCCAAGACTATTCCCATCTTGGCTAGCTCATCAATGTCAGCTATCATTTGAGTTCCGTGGACCTCAACTGAAGCACCATCAGTCATACGGGAGCGAAAGAGTTTCTTCACCAACTCATACCTCTCCATCCGCTTATTAGTGCGGTGAAGATCCTTTAGTCTAGCCATCATATTATAAGGATCCAAGTCCCTATTCTGGCGACGAAAGTGTTGAGTCATGGAAGCAAGCATGATCGACTGAGTCGTATCACAATCATCGCTATGAGTTCTCCATAACTCCAGCTCAAGTGGCTCAGTGGGCCTCGGCCGAGAGGTCTCTATGGTGTATAACAGCCTCTCTGCCCCAAGGACTATCCTTAGGTTCATTTCCCAGTCTGTGAAGTTCGTGCCCTTAAACACATTATCACCATGATTATGTCACGGACATATTCGCTTTGTTTGCCATCTTAACTACGATAGTCTGACTATCTAGTTAACGATATATGGGTACAGTCAAACTGTTACAAGAAAAATAACATTATATTAGTCCAACTAATATTAAAATATTGACGAAATAAATTTTGTAAACGCGTAAAGCTAAGTATCTGAATGAAATTGCAAATTCAATACTAGCCTCCCACTATTTTCTACAAGTCTCTAACCCTCTGTCGAGTACTCGGGAAATCCAATTTCCTAGTGGGCTAGGATCCCATTAAATAACACACAACCTTGACTTTGGCCAACAAGCTATATGATATTTAATTGGTAGATCTCGAAGATCAATTGGATCCCATCCAATTCCTAGATCCGGTAGGTGGACATCCAAGTCCGAAACATATATATATTTAATACATATGTCAATGTATCCAATACATTTTCCTAACCATTTCCTCTGAATCAACTAAGTCTTGGCTTTGGCACAACAAATAATGATTCCAGTTAAGCGGGACCCATTGACATGGAAAGTTTCGTAATCAATGTCGATGGACAAGAAGTGATCTTGACTTTGGCCAACAAATCACAACTTGGACAAGACACCGATATGGGACAAAAATCTCATGATTCAAACACATCCTCAATTGACAAAGGTCTTGACTTTGGCCAAAAACCAATGCCAATTTCGGATCTTGAGAAAGAATCACTCAACGGGAGGAAAATCGCTTAATATTGTTTGAGGGATTTTCGCGTAATTGGCAACCAATTAATTTATCTTTGTTAGGTCTCATCATCATACACCCTTAAGCATGCTTCTAAAACATCATAAAGCGCGTAAAGTAAAATAATAGTGATATGCGGATGGATATATAACAATTTGTTCCTAGAACAAATCACTCAATTTCCTCTCCCCCGCTAGCACTATTCTACTTCTACCCAATTACATAATACAATAAGAGAAACCTCATTTACATTGAGGGGAATTAGGTGAGAAGAGAATACAAAGAGATAATAAGAGAAAGGCTGGATACGCAGGTCCAATTATAAATTCTGAATTTACAATAATTTCTAAAATTACCCTTCCCTTCTAATATCCATCCGATATACACTATTCATACATTACATCCACATTCATTCATTCAAGGCATGTTATACAACCAATCTAATCCAATTAATTAGTCTTTAATTAGGTGACAATTCAATGTTCAAACAATTGTTTGCTTTTGCGCGAGTCCAACTCGTTTTGAGAATAAGTACTTATAGTACGAATTCATGAATTATATCGAACTACTCGTCAAATCCAATTTAAGTCGTATTCAATACTAATCCTAATTATTTAATTCTAAATTAAATATTTACACTTTTATTGTGCTTTTATAACTTAGATTCCAAATCTAATCAATCGGGTCTCAAAGCCCAACTAACATCCAATGTCCGTTTAATTAAAGTCCGATGGGCTTTCAATTGATTTCATTAGGCTTGGGCTTGGTCAATGTGGGTCAAACCCAATTACCAAGCCAATAAGGAATCACCCTCATTTGCCATAAAATCAATATCAAGCCCATAAGGCCCAATTAAACATAAAAGCCCATTTATTACATTTGGACTTAATGGTGTGATTTAGGCCCAATTTTGGATCCAATCCAATTGGCCCAAACCTACTTGGCCCAACCAAGCCCATTATGCCCAAATATAATAGTTTTAGGCCCAATTCAAAATTAAGCCCAATTAATCAAATTTTAAAATTCTAAATTTTATAACTTAATTAATTAAAGTGTAATGTCATGATTAATCCTTTAAACCAATATTTCCAAAATATCAAATTAATCCATTAATCATATTTTTATCTTAAATACATGTCCAACATTATTTAATCAAAAAATCAAGTCCCTAATCCATGTTCATGAAGCATTCGGCCAAGGTGTAAAATGGTTCCAATTTCGTTTTCAATCCGATCGAATTACAAATCGTCATTCCATATTGTTTCAAGTCATCCAATGATCTTAAAATCAAAAAATCATCAAGTCCATTATGCCTACATGTATTCGGCCAAGCCACTTTTGGGTTGAAAAATTAATCCAATTTATTTTCCATGAAATTGATGATGTATAACCTTAAGTAACATACATCTAAGCATATTTAATCAAACAAACTCATCAAATCATCCTTCATCAATTTTCCCCAAATATTACCCTAATATATTTTCATGCTCTTTAAGCTCAATGATACCATTGTTGGAAAATCTAATCCATGTCCCAAGATCAAAAGAGCATACAAATATATATAAATGAATGAACAATATTGAAGTATGGCGGAATCATACTCACAAAGATCGGAATGCGGATGCGTTGATGAAACAAAAATTTTCTCCTTTGTGCAGTGAGGGTTTCGGCCAAACAGAAAAGAGAAGCTCCAAGCAATATTCGGTCATGAGAGAATAGGAGAGAGTGAGAGTTTTGATTTCAAAAATCAATTTATATTTATGTCATAATTATTGTCAAACAAATACCAAATAGTTGGTAAAGCAAAAGTCAAATCTCTACCATTTGGTTTGACTTGGAGTGTCCACACTCTTCCAACCTCTCACCTAAACCCATCACCTAAAAGCAAAAGCTTTGACTAGTGATGTGATGGATGATGTGACATGTGGGCCCCACTCGATTCCGAATGCAGTGGGCCCGCAAACACTCCCGGGCTCGAGTTCGATAATTCCGAATTAACGAACTTTCGTCGCGACGTTATTTAAATCGAATTTAATTAAATAATTATGCCTAGCAAAATTACTATTCACGTCGCTAACGAATTAATTCTAAATTAACTCGTTTGCCCGAATTAAAATCTAATTTTAATTCCGCGTCGAAATCGAATTTCGTTTAATATATCAAATATATTATTTTAACGATTAATTCTAAATTAATCTTTCTCTCTCTTTGAATAGTACTTTATCCAAGATAAAGTCTCTCCGTAATTAATCCAAGATTAATTGAGTTCGAATCATACGTCATCGGTGAATCTTCGGGAAGCGACCCAAGAGATCTCTGGATATGTTGGCAGTAAATACGGTCATCGGACTATCCGATCACGTACGTACCAAGTACTACGTTTTTACCGATTTACAAGACAAGGTTAGCCTCTAGCAAAACGCCATGCCTACCCAATTCTCCAGAAATATTCTTACTGGAATATAAGATCTATAACAGGCGTAGTATACCGTAGTATAGTGTATAGCAGTCCAGTATCGGATGATCACATGTAAGGCCTGGGGCTGGAGATGTGTTGCCCCGTACGAAACATATATCGGACATCAAGCAACTAGTCTCTTTGAATCGGATAATCCTGACCTTATCATATTATCCCGATGGTTGCAACCATTATAGAGTACTAGTTCTGTATCCTGCGCGATCATCATCTCCATATGTCTGAAGTGATACTTCCGTCTTGACATCACATCCAATACACTACGATTCCCGATAAACCTAGAAGAGGTGTACACAGAACCTGTTAAAGCCCTGGACGACCAAAACTAAAGTCTATCGATTGTCGCAAGTACTGGCGATGCAAGTCTCAGGTTAAGACCATATGCACCTACCCTGAAGCGGACTCTCATAGACACGCAGACATACTACCAATGGGATTCCGCGGGGTCTATCCAGAGCGAAGCTGTTTTCCGTACCATCGGTAAAAACAACCTCCTACCGCACTTGCATAAGTATCTTATACTTAAATATATGAGAACTATGCCGTTGTGCCCTCACAACACGCACAAGTGCAGTACTAGTCTATTCTGCATTATCGATGTCCAATCTCGATAATACTACGACTAGGGATATTTAATGATTAAACCTTTATGGATTGATACTGTCTCATATCATCTCAATCCGGAAATAATCATAGGGACTTTTACCATTATATATCAAAGTACATAAATTACAAAACGGTAAAAGGTAATTTCATTACTACATAGTTTAATTTTTGTACAACAATACAACATCATTTACAAAATGGTGACGCTATGGGTCATAATTGTCTAACAGTTTGGACACTGGTTGATGCACGAGAAGGCGTTAAGCCTATTGGTTGTAAATGGGTCTTCCAGAAGAAGACAGACATGGATGGCAACATACAAACGTACAAAGCTAGGCTTGTAGCGAAAGGGTATCGTCAACGACATGGTGTCGATTACGACGAAACTTTTTCACATGTTGCCATGATTAAATCCATTCGGATAATGCTTGTTATTTCTGCATATTTCGATTATGAAATATGGCAGATGGACGTCAAAATCGCTTTCCTTAACGAAAACCTTTTGGAGGATGTTTATATGCAACAGCCTGACGGTTTTGTCATGCTGAGACATGCAAACAAGGTTTTCAAGTTAAATCGATCCATTTATGGATTGAAGCAAGCATCGCGTTCTTGGAACCAACGGTTTGATGAGATCATAAAAGAATATGGTTTCATTCAAAACGAAGATGATTCTTATGTATATAAGAAGGTTAGTGGGAGCGCACTGACATTCGTTGTCCTATATGTTGATGATGTATTGCTTCTAGGCAATGACATTCCCATGCTACAATCGGTGAAAGCTTGGCTTTCATTAAAATTCTCTATGAAAGACCTGGGAGAAGCATCATTTATTCTGGGAATAAGGATCTACATAGATAGATCTAGAAAGCTGTTTGGACTCTCCCAGAGCTCGTACATTGACAAAGTGTTGAAGATATTCAACATGGATCAGTCTAAGAATGGGGCTGCTTCCAGTGTCATATGGCGTCTCTCTATCTAAGGACAGGTGTCCTAAAACATAAAATGAAAGAGATACCATGAGTCGGATCCCGTATGCTTCAGCAGTCAGATCGATCATGTATGTCATGATATGTACGCGACCTGATGTCTCATATGCTTTGAGCATGTGCAGTCGTTATCAGGCCGAACCAGATGATGGTCACTGGATTGCTGTTAAGAACATCATTAAGTATCTTAGACAAACTAAGGATGTTTTTTTAGTCTATGGAGATGGAGAAATTGAGGTGACTGGGTTCACCGACGCAAGTTTCCAAACCGATAAAGACGCCTCTAAGTCGCAATCAGGGTACATTTTTGTTTGAACAACGGAGCAGTGAGCTGGAAATCTTCCAAGCAATAGATTGTTGTCGATTCAACAACAGAGGCAGAATATATTGTTGCAGCTGAGGCAGCAAAAGAAGCAGTTTGGATCCGTAAATTCCTAATTGGATTAGGAGTAGTTCTGTTAGCAGCTGAGCTCGTACCTTTGTATTGTGACAATAACGGGGCTATAACACAGGCTAAGAAACCACAGTCTCATCAAAGATCCAAGCATGTACTTCGACGTTTCCATCTAATTCGTGAGATCATACATCGTGGCGATGTGAAAATCGAAAAGATCTCTTTAGATGACAACATTGCAAATCCGCTGACGAAAGCTATTTCTCAGCAAAAGTTTGAGCGACATGTACATAGTTCATGTGTTAGATACTTGAGTGATTGGCTATGAGCCAAGTGGGAGATTGTTGGACAATTATGACCCATAGCATCACTATTTGTAAAAGACATGGTGTTTTTATACAAATTAACTATGTGACAAAGGAAATTGTTATTTTATCATTTTGTAATTGGATTACTTGGAAATATAAAAATGATAAAATTCCTCATGATTAGTTCCGGATTAATAAGATATGAGACAGTATTAATCCACGAATGGTTTAATCATTAAATATATCTAGTCGTAGTATTATCGAGACTAGACATCGATAATGTGGAATAGACTAGTATTACACTTGTGCAAGTTATGGAAGCTTAACGACATAGTTCTCATATATTTAAGTATTGGATACTTATGCAAGTGTGATAGGAGGTTCTGTTAGCCATTGGACCGGGAACAACTTCGCTCTGGATAGACCCCTCGGAATCCCATTGGTAGTATGACTATGTGTCTATGGGAATCCGAATCAGGGTAGGTGTATATGGTCTTAACCTGAGACTTGCATCACTAATACTTGCGACAATCAGTACGTTTTGGTTTTGGTCGTCCGGAGCTTTAACAGGTTCTATGTATGCCTCTTCTGGGTTTACTGAGAATCGTATTGTATTGGATGTGATGTCAAGATAGAAGTATCACTTCAGTCATATGGAGATGATGATCACGCATGATACAAAACTAGTACTCTTAAATGCTGCAGTTATCGGGATAATATTACTAGGTTATGATTATCCGATTACAGAGACTAGTTGCTAGTGATCTGATATATGCTTCGTACGGGACAGACACAATTCCGGCCCTAGGCCTAGCATGTGACATCTGATACTGGATCTTATTACGCAATACATTGTATATTATGCCTGATACATATTATATATTCCTCGTTGAATATTTCTGGAGAATTGGGTAGGCACGGTGCTTTTCTAGAAGCCAACCATGTCTTGTAAATCGGTGAGAATATGGTACCAGGTACACACGTGTTCGGATAGTCTGATGACCATATTTACTGCCAACATATCCAGAGATCTCTTAGGTCACTTCCCAAAGATTCATCAATGACATTTGACTCGAACAGAATTAATCTGGGATTAATTATGAGAGAGAAAATTAATCTGGGATTAATTGCGGCAAGAATTTATCTAGGATTAAATTCGCATATAAGAGAGAACGCGATTAATTTGGAATTAATCGGTAAAATAAATTTAATAGTTCAATTAGATTTTTCTATTTAATTTATTTATTTGGGCTAAAATAATATATTGGATATATTAAATTGAAATTGGATTTCAATACGGAATTAGAATTGGATTTTAATTAATGCGAACGAATTAATTTGGAATTAATTCGTAAGCGACTATAGTAATAATTTTACGAAACATTATTTTTTAATTAAATTGGATTTAATTATGTCGAGACGGAAAATTCATTTAATTGGATTAAACAAACCCGAGCCCAAAGTGTGTTGAATAAGCCAACTTGAATTTTGAATTTAAAGTAGTGGGACCCACTAACTTACATCACTAGTCATTAGTTGATGGAAATAGTTGGATGCATTTAATGTATTTTTCTTTCCAACACACTAAGTTTAGTTTTTTGAAAACATAACACAAGTCAACTTTGGTATTAGTTTTTGGAAAACAAAATATCAACAAAAAATTCTCTCTTTTCCCTCTTCCAATTGCCGTGAGCTTGCTTCTCTCCAAGGGAAAAATTTTCTTCATTTTTCTTTCAAGCTAGCACTTAAATGAATTGAATGAGGTGTTAGGGAAACTCACATTTGAGTTTGGAAATACAAAGCTTGGAGCTTCCATCATTCAAAGAAAGTTTTGAACTTCTCATCCGCTCAATGTAAGTTAATTCTGCAAACTTATCTTGATTATTCACACTTGAATCAATGTTTAGAGACATTGGGCATGTGTAGACACTAACACTCGGATCCAACCCGATCAGTATAGCCAAAAAGGCGGGAAAGTCTCAGCTCAATCATTCGACCTCATGGAGGAGAGCGGGACAGCGTTGATTGAGTCAAGTATATTGGTACAAGCACAGCACGAGAACTTGTACCTTCAATAAAGTTTTGATGTGACGAAAGCGACTTGTAGGGTTCTCCTCTGGGACACGTTACCGCGTAAATAGTTGGATACAGGCTAGCATCATAAATATAGTGCGTGGCAGTACCCAAACAAAGTGATTTAATGAAGTGTCAGATGACAGGTTTTACTTTCGGTAGAGATAGGCTCACGTGGCTGACTTCACGAGAATGGTGGAACAATGATTATTTTTCTTAGTATTTAAAGGGATTGAGAACACTTTTGTAAGGGTTAGAAATTTTTTTCTAAGCTTTGTAAGAAAGAGATAAACATATAGTACGATAGAGAGATAAAATAGCTCGATCATACCCGATGACCTATAAAAATAGGTCGGTTAAGTCCGAAAAGGTATAAAAAACTTCATTTCTTTATGTCCATGGACGTAGGTTGGATCAATTCCACCGAACCATGTTATATCCTCTGTTCTTATCTGTGTGTTTTTGATTTTTTTCGCTAAGTTTGCTTTTGGTTCCCATCAAACCAAACAAATTCACAGTTGGAGGAAGATTGTTTGAGGAGTGAGCTGGAACGAAAATTAGTCGTCAATACAAGATATTTACAATATGCGATATTAAACAAACACTTTGATAAATGAATAATATATCTTTTTATTTCATAAAATATAATTCCGTTTACATTACATAAAGCTCTAGGACATATATCCCAATAATAAAAACTATCAAGCAAACATTCAGATGGCTTCATTTTAGCCTCTGTATGGTAAGGAATGCAAATCTTTAGTGGGATAGATTAAGGCTGAGGAACAGAAGCTGGTAGGACCTGATCTACTACAAGATGCAGTTGATAAAGTAGAATTGATCAGAGAGATGATGAAGACAACTTAGAGCCATCAGTAATCGTATGTCGATCATCGGAGGAAAGACTTAGAGTTTCAAGAGAGTGATTTGATGTTCTAGAAGGTTTCTCATTTCAAATAATCTATGTGATTCATCAAGCGGGGCAAGCTCAGCCCTAGATATATTGGGCCATTTTAGATACTTCGTAAAGTTAGAGGATGCCACTAAATTTGCCAAGCTTAGATAAGTTGATTTTCACTAGAATAAGAGGAATCTCTCTCTTACAAGGATTTTAGCCATAGTCAAAAGCTTAAAACAAGCAAGTTTGATGAAAAATTCGTGATCCTTATTTATTAAGAAGAAAATAGTATATATATAGTACAATGAAAGAAGTCCTAATGGGTGTAAAATGACAAAAACACCCTTAATAGCTAACTAATGGCTATTTAAAGACTATGCCCTTAATAGTCATTTAGTAATTTAGACAATATAACATAAAAGTCAACAAAGTTGGCTAAAGTAATAAAAACTTCATCAACAACTTTGCCAAAAAAAGTCAGTAAATGAAAAACAACAAACATCATAACAATTTTCATCTTATGTTGTCAACAAGATTTTGACAATCTCTGTCTAAGAATGAGACATTTTCATGGCCACCAGCCTCAACAATAATAGAATTGTAATTTTGTGAAACTCTTATTTTTACTGGATCATTAATTTCAAGTTTTTGCTTTACACGTGAACTAATATGGCAGTTGCTTCGAAAATATATACACTTGATCGAACTTACTTCTGTTGGTGTTTGCTAAGGTCCCAAGATCATTAAACAAGCATGAAATAAGTGCGAATACAAATCAACGAAGTTGCGGAATACTCACATCGATCGGTTGAGGGACGCGGCAATGAACAAAAATTTTGTTTTCTGCTCACTGCAGCTCACGGCAGTCCACTACTGTTGAGTCTCCATTTTCGGTCTTTGGATCATCTTCGTCAAGCTCCAAGCATCGTCAAACGATTCCAAGCTCATGGGTGGACTTCCCTATCACCTTCGCATGACTTCGTATTGTGCTAGCACTCCCGATTTTGCCACAAAATCACGACTCTAAGCTTCCCTATGGCTCTCCGTTTTCAACAGAAAAACAGAAGGTTTTTCAGCCCCTTGGGCGTGTGAGAGGAAGAAGAAAGAGAGGAGAGAGAGATGTAAAAATGTGTAATATCATTTGATTTCTAAAGATAAATTAAACATATACCATTTTCTTTACAAAAAGTCAAAGGCAAAAAACAATTAAATGCCTTCCAACTTCCATCATCTCATCAATCCATCAATCATGAATAGTGATTGGTGTCAATCACTCAAAGTGAAAGACATCCATCACTTGATTGACGAATGATGTGATGCTAGATGCGACTAGCGATTTGATGCTTGATTTGACTTGCGTGCCGCACTCGAATTCGAAATGCGAATGTGTTCGCAAATAATCTCGGGTTCGGGTTCGCTAATTCCAAATTAACGAATTTTCCATTGCGACGTAATTAAATGATTATGCCTAGCGAAATCACTATTCACGTCGCTAACGAATTAATTCTAAATTAATTCGTTCGCCCGAATTAAAATCTAATTTTAATTCTGCGTCGAAATCCAATTTCATTTAATATATCAAATATATTAATTAATCGATTAATTCCAAATTAATCGTTATCTCTCTTTTATTGATATTTTTTCCCAGATAAAATATCTCCGCAATTAATCCCAGATTAATTTTCTCTCTCTTCTGATTAATCCCAGATTAATTTAGAGTGCGAGTCATACGTCATCGGTGAATCTTTGGGAATCGACCCATGAGATCCCCGGATATGTTGGCAGTAAATTCAGTCGTCGGACTATCCGAACACGTAAGTACCAAGTACTACGTTTTACCGATTAACAAGACAAGGTTGGCTTCTAGCAAAGCGTCATGCCTACCCAATTCTCCAGAAATATCCTTACGGGAATAAAGGATCTATATCAGGCGTAGTATACATAGTATTGCGTATTTCGATCCAGTATCGGATGATCACGTGCTAGGCCTGGGGCTGGAATTGTGTCTGCCCCGTACGAATCACATGTCGGATGTCTGGTAACTAGTCTCTATAATCGGATAAACCTGACCTTGTCATTTTATCCCGATGGCTGCAGTACATAAGAGTACTAGTACCGTATCATACGTGACCATCATCTCCATATGACTGGAGTGATACTTCTGTCTTGACATCACACCCAACATACTACGATTCTCGATATACCCAGAAGAGGCGTACACAGAAACCGGTTAAAGCCCTGGACGACCAAAACCAAAGTATATTGATTGTCGCAAGTATTAGCGGTGCAAGTCTCAGGTTAAGACCAAATATACCTACCCTGATTTCGGACTTCCATAGACACATAGTCATACTACCAATTCAATTCCGAGTGGGTCTATCCAGAGCGAAGCTGTTTCCCGTACCATCGGTAAAACACAACCTCCTATTACACTTGCATGAGTATCCTATACCCAAATATATGAGAACTATGTCGTTTTGCCCTCACAACGCGCACAAATGTAATACTAGTCTTTTACACATTTATCGATGTCCAATCTTGACAATGCTCTGACTGGGGATATTTAATGATTTATCCTTCGTGGACTGATACTGTCTCATATCATTCTCAATCCATGAACAAATCAGAGGGACCTCCTATCATTTATACATCTAGGTGATCTAATCACAAATGATAAGAGTGCAATCTCATTTGTCACATTTTTAATTTGTACAACAACACCATGATATGTACAAATAGTGACGCTATGGATCATAATTGTCCAACAATCTCCCACTTTGCCTATAGCCAGTCACTCGAGTGTCTTACACCCGAACTATGTACGGTTGGCTCAAACTGCTGAGAAGGTGCTTTCGTCAGTGGATTTGCATGATTATCATCTAATGTGATTTATTCGATCATCACATCACCACGATGTATGATCCGAACGAATCAGATGAATATCGAAGTATGTATATGGATCGTTGATGAGACTATTAATTCTTTAGCCTGTGCCGACGCCTAGCTCAGCTGCTAACAGAACTATATCTAATCTAATTAGATTATTATCGACCTGAAAGCTTCTATTGCCGCCTCAGCTGCAGCAATAACCCGCATTTGTTGTTTATACGGTAACAGTATCTTGCTTGGAAGATTTCCAGCTCACTGTTCCGTTATTCAAACTGTATAGTACCGTTTGCGACTTTTAGTCATCTTTATCGGTTAGGAAACTTGCTACAGTGATCCCAGTCACTTCAAGTTCTCCATCTCCATAGTATAAGATAGCATCTTTAGTTCTCTAAGATACTAAGCATGTTCTTAACTTCTATCCAGTGACTATCACTCAGATTGGCCTGTTTGTGACTCCATATGCTCAAAGCATATGAGACACCAGGTCGCGTACATTTTTCAATGTACGATTTCTGGGAGAGTTTTAACAACTTAATCTATCCCAGTAGATCTTTATTCCTTGAATAAAGGTTGTTTTCTCCCAAGAATTCTACGGAGAATTTTCTCGAAAGCCAAGCTTTTACCGATTTTTTATGGGAATATCATTTCCAAGAAATGACATATATAATCATTATTGTATATGACAAGGATTGTCAGTGCGCTCCCACTAACCTTCCTATATACACAAGAATCATTTCGTTTTGAATTAAATCATACACCATTATGATTACATCAAAACGATAATTCTAAGAATATATGCTTGCTTCAATCCAAACATGGATAGAATAACCTGCAAACCTTGTTTGCTAGTTTTGGTACGACAAAACCGACAGGATGTTGTAAACATCCTCCAAAAGGTTTTCTTTTCAGGAAAGCGATTTTCCCGTTAAGCTGACATATTTCATAAATGAAACATGCAGCTTAAGCAAGCATTATCCAAATGGATTTACCATGGCAACAGGTAAAAGGTTGAATCGTAATCAACACAATGTTGATAACGATACCTTTCCACTAAAAGCCTAGCTTTATACATTAGTATGTTGTCATCCATGTACGTCTTCCTTGAAGACTTATATAGTACCATTAGGCACAATGCCTTGCGGTACATCTACTAGTGTCCAAACATAGTTGATTTACATGGAATCCATTTCGGATATCATGACACTTTGTCATAATAGGGAGTCGATACCTTGTATCACTTCCTCATACGTAGTCAGTTGGTATTCCTCAAAAGATTGACATCTTTATGAGGTGAGATCAGAAACCCATACCCCAGGTTATTTTCTGACTCTCTCTGAACTACGTGGTTCTTGTGTAATCGAAGGTTACTGGTAATAGTTCCATCCTTGATGAACTATTTATGTTCCATTAAGATTCGGTGCCTTGGACAGTATTACTCTGATTTTCATCGAGTTTTACTATCCTCCCACTTACCACTGCATATCGATATTCCTCTTAGGAAAACCGCATGGCGAGCAACAATTAAATTGTTCTCTTGTGAGATGTATAAGTACTATATTTTGGTTTCCCTAGGATAACCTAAAATTGGCACTTATCCTATTTGGGTTTTAGTTTGGTATCATCCAAACATATGCCTAGCATACCCAAATTATCAGGAATGAGAAACTTGATTTCTTTCATGTTCATACCTAATATGAAATATTTCAAACAGCTTTTACGGAACCTTATTCTAAATAAGTTATGCACTATTAATGTTTATTTGTTGAAGGAAATGGTAGCTCAGAGCGACTCATGATCAACCTTATCATGTCCAACAAAATTCGGTTACTCATTTCAGACACACCGTCACTTTGACGTGTTCCGGAAGGAGTCCTCATTGAAAGAATACTATACTCTTTCAAGTATATTAGAAACTTATTGCTTAAGTATTTTCCATTACGATCTTACCGTGACGGTTGAATACTTTAGCCGATCTGTTTGTCTATTTCGTGTCGAAACTGAAAAAGTTTCTGATTTGTGTTCTTCAAAAGAGACATATAACCATAAAGCAATGCCACATCCGTAAAGATCACGAAATATTCATATCCACTTCTAGCCTAGCTAGACATGGGCCCATTTGCTTCACTATGAACTAGGGCTAACAGATCGGTAGCACTTGCACTTTTACCAAGTAAAGGTGTTTTAGGCACTTTGCCCAATAAACTAGATTCGTAGACTTTATTTGAATATAATCAAATCAGTCCGAATACCCACTCTTCAAAAGTGTGGATATACGAGTTTGGTTTAATTGTGTCCCAGACAACAATGCCACATTTAAGTTTCTTCTGATCAAATCAGTTTGAACTATTTGTTTGTCATATTATATATTTGAGATTTATTTATATTCAAAATATAAATTATGGTATTCACATCTAATGTGTTTATCTCAATATCATCTTTATATAATAAAACACTTTAGTGTTCTAGAATATAAAGGTTCACCCGCAACGGGTTAAACACTGATATAAAGATAATGTTTCTAGTCAAACTAGTTACATTATAACAGTTTCCAAATTTAGGTACACACTAGAAGGTAGTTCCTAAATTTAGGTATCTACGGTCAAAACAGCGACTTTCGCCCCGTTTCCTATTCGCAGATATATCTCAATTGAAGTCAGTATCCTGTTCATAACAGATTCTGAACATCAATATATATTTATGTACCACACTAAGTATTTAAAATCTAATTTTAATACTAGTAGTGAACATAATGTTGACAAACATATTTGAAGTCAGAGCCTTGCCCGTCTTCAATTCTTTCATGTCTGTTTTGTCCAAACGGCAGTCACGCTTCCGCGATCCCGTTTGCCACATTTAAGCAGATATTTTGGGATATGTCATTTATCTTCCTAGAAGATTATAATGATTTTTCCTTTGCCCATTTTCCACATTCCAGAAGCCTTTGGCCAAGCCTCGGGTTTCTAGAATATCGAAGTAAGGTGCGCATTGCGCTACTTGTCTCATTGCAAACTTTGACTTGTCTCCTTGAGAATAGTCATTAACCCTCCAAGAGTTAAGTATTGCAATTTAGTACTTCTAAGATCTAAGAATATCTATGAAGATCCTTCAATTTCTTTATCATACTTTAAGAATCTAATCATTAGTTCTGATTAAGAAATTAAGGAGTCTACTGCGACAAGCTTAATGGATTAAGCACTAAAGTTATCATTGCATTAATCTTCCAAAGATTATGCTCTACTATTTGCTTAACTCCGGACTTAGGCATAATATGTTATTTTATCAAATAAAGTAACTTATTATTTTCCAGGACCATCCTGAAACTTTATTCCCAATTTGAAAATTAAACCATTTAAATACATTTTCCCTAGGATTATGCTTTAAATGTCAATCTTTCAATTTCTATCTTGATTTTAATAATCCAACTATTTAATCAACGATTTAGGTACTATTTATTATAATGATTACAATAGTCCAACTATTTAATCAACTATAATTTAATAGATTAAAATCAATTATATTGATTACTATAATCCAATTATAAAATCAACTATAAATGAAAAGTTTGAATACAGTCCAACTGTTAATTAAAACAACAATTTAAATATTAGTACAACTAACATTTAATTTATTTGATGAATGATATTTGATTGAGCGCGTATGGCAAGTAATTAAACGATATTGCAAATTCAATTCTTGCCTCCCACTATTTTTCGGCAAGCCTCTAACCCTCTGTCGAGTACTCGGGAAACCGTGTTTCCTAGTGGGCTATGATCCCGTTAAATATCACACAATCTTAACTTTGGCCAATAAATTGTATGATAATTAACTAGTTAGATCTCTCAGATCGATTGGATCTAATCCAATTCCTAGATCCAGTAGGGGGACATCCAAGTCCGAAACATATATCTTATATATGTTAATACATCCAATGTATTACCTAACCTTTTTCCTATGAATCAACTAAGCTTTGGCTTTGGCACAACAAACTTAGTGATCCCAGTCAAGCGCGACCCATTGACCATGGAAAGCTTCGTAATCAATGTCGATGGACAAGAAGTGGTCTTGACTTTGGCCAACAAACCACAACTTGGACAAGACACCAATATGGAACAAAGCTGTCGTGATTCAAACACATCCTCGACAGACAAAGGCCTTGACTTTGGCCAACAAACCAATGTCAGTCTCGGATCTTGAGTGAGAATCACTCAATGGAAGGAAAAACGCTTAATATTTTGCGAGGGTTTTTCGAGTGCAAATTGGCAACCAATTTATTATCTTTGTTAAGGTCTCATCATCATACACCCTTAAACATGCATTCTAAACACATAATAAAGCGCGTATAATAAAATAATAATGATATGCGGATGGATACTTTACACAATGATCCTAGATCAAATCTCTCCCTTTCTCTCTTCCGCTAGAACAAATATTTCTTCTACCTATTACACTACACTTCTAAAGAAACCTCATTTACAATGAGGGGAATAGGTGAGAAAAGAATACAATCCAATTAATAAATTCCAAATTTATTACAACAATTTCTAAAATTGCCCCACCCATCTAATATCCATCTGATATACATTATTCATGCATCGCAACCATGTATTCACACAAGCATGCTATCAATCAATCTAATCAAATTAATTAATCTGATAATTAGTGATCATCCAATGTTCAAACAACGATTTGATTTTGCTCGAGTCAAACTCGTTTTGCGAATAAGTACTCAAAGTACATATTCTCGAATTAAATTAAACTACATAATTAAATCCAATTCAATATGCATTTAATTCTAATTTGCTTATTTAGTTCCAAAATAAACATTACACTTTAATAATAAACCTTTTACGACTTAAACTCCAAATTTAATCGTTACGGGTCTCAAAGCCCGATTAACGTCCAACGTCAATTTAATTAAAGTCCAATGGGCTTTTAATTAATTTCTTAAGGCGTGGACTTTTGGTCAACTCGGGTCGAACCCAATAACCAAAGTCCAATCTGGGAGTTACCCTATAAGCCCAGAAATCAATTTAGGCCCAATTAAACTTTAAAGGTCCATTAGTCGCATTTGGGCTTTATGGATGCGGTTTTGGGCCCAATTGGATCCAACCAATTTTGCATAAACCCAACTTTGTACAACCAAGCCCAATAAGCCCAATAACAACATTAAAAGCCCAAATCCAATTTTAAGGCCCAATATAATTAAATTACAAAATCCAATTTACAATTTAATTACCTAAAGTGTATAACACAATTAATCACCCAAATCAATATTTCCAAAACATCAAATTAGCATAATTAATCATGCTAATCATTATTAAATTATGTCCAACACAATTTAACAAAAATCAAACCCATATACCATGCTACATGTCTCGGCATTAAGGGGATTTTTATGTCCAATTTAAATTCAATCCAATTAAATCCAAATCAACATTAAATCAATATCCCCAATTGATTTCCAACACATCCAATGATCAAAAAATCAAAAATCCAAGACATTTAGGGCTAGTGAAGATTCGGCCAACACTAAAATTTAGGGCAAATTTGTTCCAAACAAAATTTCAACAAATTTATCCAATCAATCTTCAATTAAACATACTTTAAGCATACCAAATCATTCAATTTCATTAATTCATGCTCAAACACATTTTACCCAAATTTTAAGCTCTAAATCAATTTCATGCTCAACCTTGCTCTGATACCATTGTTAGTGTTTGCTAAGGTCCCAAGATCATTAAACAAGTATGAAATAAGTGCGAATACAAATCAACGAAGTTGCAGAATACTCACATCGATCGGTTGAGCGATGCGGCAATGAACAAAATTCTGTTTTCTGCTCACTGCAGCTCACGGCAGTCCACTGCTGTTGAGTCTCCATTTTCGGTCTTTGGATCATCTTCCTCAAGCTCCAAGCTTCGTCAAACGATTCTAAGCTCATGGGTGGACTTCCCTATCACCTTCGCATGACTTCGTAGTGTGCTAGCACTCCCGATTTTGCCACAAAATCGCGACTCTAAGCTTCCCTATGGCTCTCAGTTTTCAACAGAAAAACAGAAGGTTTTTCAGCCCCTTGGGCGTGTGAGAGGAAGAAGAAAGAGAGGAGAGAGAGATGTAAAAATGTGTAATGTCATTTGATTTCTAAAAACAAATTAAACATATACCATTTTCTTTACAAAAAGTCAAAGGCAAAAAATAATTAAATGTCTTCCAACTTCCATCATCTCATCAATCCATCAATCATGAATAGTAATTGGCGTCAATCACTCAAAGTGAAAGACATCCATCACTTGATTGACGAATGATGTGACGCTAGATGCGACTAGCGATTTGACGCTTGATTTGACTTGCGTGCCGCACTCGAATTCGAAATGCGAATGCACTCGCAAATAATCTCGGGCTCGGGTTCGCTAATTCCAAATTAACGAATTTTCCGTTGCGACGTAATTAAATGATTATGCCTAGCGAAATCACTATTCACGTCGCTAACGAATTAATTCTAAATTAATCGTTATCTCTCTTTTATTGATATTTTATCCCAGATAAAATATCTCCGCAATTAATCCCAAATTAATTTTCTCTCTCTTCTGATTAATCCCAGATTAATTTAGAGTGCGAGTCATACGTCATCGGTGAATCTTTGGGATATGTTGGCAGTAAATTTAGTCGTCGGACTATCCGAACACGTTAATACCAAGTACTACGTTTTACCGATTTACAAGACAAGGTTGGCTTCTAGCAAAGCGACATGCCTACCCAATTCTCCAGAAATATCCTTACAGGAATAAAGGATCTATATCAGGCGTAGTATACATAGTATTGCGTATTTCGATCCAGTATCGGATGATCACGTGCTAGGCCTAGGGCTGGAATTGTGTCTGCCCTATACGAAGCACATGTCGAATGTCTGGTAACTGGTCTCTATGTAACATCCCCGATATGGGAGATGTTACCGGCAGAGGATAGCAGTACTAACCCCATAAGCCTCTGACTAATTGACTGTGTTCTGATCTATATGAATGCCATGTCATATATAAAGACTATAACTAGATCAACATAGAATACTTTATTAACTCATAAATGCATGCTTAGAAAATACTTCTTTTACAATACTTTAATAGACACTTATAATGACTACCATAACACTAATGCATTCAAATACTTTAACTTTGTATTTGACTCTTATGCTTGTGACTCTGTACTGGTGGACTCCATCCCCAGTGACTGCATCAGTATCCATCCTCCCGAGCTTGTCCTCCTGGAATCCCTACAAAACAACTAACACTGGTGGGGGTTAGATTGCTATACAATCTAAGTGAGTGGACAAAAATCGAAAACTAAAATAAGTCTTTTAACTTTAAAATCACATTTTCAAAATCTCTTTTGTGGAAAATCTGTTTTTGCAAACTTCATCTTTCTAAAAATTGTCTTAAAACAATGGAATCTGAAAACTCTCTGTTAAAATCTGATTTCTGAAAACTGGGTTTTAAAAATCTGAAAAACTGTGTACTGCAAGTCTGAAAACTGAAAACTGCTCTACGTCCAGGACCAATACTCAACTGGACGTCTCTCTACACCCAGGACCATCACTCAACTGGGTGTACTCTATGCCCAGGACCATCACTCAACTGGGCATCTGAAGTCAGGATTTCGGGACTCTGTAATCCCTAGTCCTGCTCGAGGATCTGAGAGCGTCCCCTCAGTCCTCCACATGTGCACATGTGTCTGAATCCGTCAATTCCACTGTACCAGTTACATACTGGGGTGAGGTTTTACCTCATGCCCCGAGATACATAAAAACTATGCTATAAATTATAAAACTGTAACACTTTTTTCTTGAAAAATATTTTCTTTCTCAAAGCATAATTAAATAACATAAAAATCGAAATAAAAGTTTCTAACGCCCTAAAGCGCAAAAACATAAGTCTGTACAAAATGTGAAATACAAATCCGATGAAAGAAGAAGTGTCCACTCACAGTATATGGCTGAGATGAGTCCCTTTACGGGGTGGAAGGCCGTTGAGAATCTTGAGGCCGATCTAAATACATGAATAAGAATAAATTCGTTAGCTACTAGAACGAGAATATTTCCATAGATAAGAATAAACATGGAATGCATGAATTATCACCCCCGCTGTGTTTCTAACACGTTAAAGCACCCTATAGAATTTTTACGAGGTTCGTTTCGCGGTTACGCAAATCATTTTACGCGTCTACAACTCCTACATCAAAACAGAAGAGTCACTGACAGTGACCTGACTTTGAAAATTCGGTATAAATAGAGGGGATCAGTTCTGGAGCTGAATTTTTTATAAAATACTCCTCTATGAGTATACTTTATGAAATTTTTTACGGATCTCGATTTGGACTTCAGAAACTCAACCTATAGGCCGAAATTCAAGGGCTGTCCAACAGAAAAACTGGGCACTGGGGCAGCAGGTCGCCCATCTTCAAAAATTCGGTACGACTCTCTCTTAAGTCTAAAAATTCTGAATTTTGAATATGATATTCCCCTATGTTTCTAGTTTACTCAGAATTTCACGGCTTGTCAAACGGATACCTAAAACTCATGTTATAACCTAAATACCACAGCCTGTCCAGAAAGTATAGCATACCAACTTACTGTCAAGTTCTCATTCACTACTCTATTTATTCTTCCTTGTTTGACTCTTCCAAATACAAAAACTCACATACAAAACATCATCTTTTACTCAACTTCACACACATCCAACCTTCAATTTATTTCTTTATTCACTAAATCACTTACTAACATTACTAAATAATTCTTTAAGCATTTCAAACTAATTTAGCCAACATCATCACCCATTTCTTCATCATCTAAACCATCAATTTATCATCAAATCAAATCAATTCCTAACCCATTTTCCCCCAATTTGAACAAATGGAACCTAACATCTTACTTAGAAACTCATTATCATTATCATTATCATACTCATGCTCTTAATATTACACCATTTGTTTAAATCCTTAAAGGTTCAATTAAAGAAAATGGGTCATGAATCCTTACCTTGCTTCCTTGATTCCAAAGCCTCCCACAAAGCTTCCATGGGTGCCTAGACATCCTTTTCTTCCCTTTCCTTTCTCTTCTTTCTTCCTTCTTTCTCTCTTTCTTCTTCTTTCTTCTTCCTTTCTTCTTTCTTCTTCCTTTCTTCTTTCTTTCTTTCCCTCTCACGGTTTCTCTTCCTCTCCCCTCTTCCAATTTCGTTTATTTCCCCCTTAGGTATAGGTGAATAGTTGCTCTTATATAGGAGGACTTAATTGATAAAGAAGAGTGTAGAATCTTCTAGGGAAATGGAGAAATTTGAGATTTTATCATTTGGGTCCGCTTTTACTATTCATCCAGATTTTGGCTTGCGTTTTTTACCTGTTTCTGGTCCGAATTTAAGAAATTGTTTAACGGGAAAGTTGTAGGTCTCGGTCTAAGATTTCCGACGATATAAAATTCATAAAATTCCGAGTTCGTATGAAAAAGTTATGCCCAAAATACTATATATAGTATAAAAGGGCATACGATACAGTTTCTTCTCGGCGGGACTTTCGAAAAATTTACCGATCGTTCCCAAACATTCCTTGCACAATTATATTTGAGTTCCAACATGATTTATTTTATGTTCCTTTGTTCCGTACGTACTAATATCGTCAAGATCGTCATAAAGAGTAGTACTATCTACCGGTCGTTACAAATTCTCCCCTCCTTATATAGGATTCGTCCTCGAATCCTCTTTGGCGCCTAACTCATGGTTTCCTTGATCTTCTTGTCTCTATCCTTTGCTGGCTATTTAATCTTTCTTCTAGGTCCTCGTTCTATAATAGTCATGCTAAGTACTTGACTATTGTTCTTCTGTTCTTTCCGCTATTTCTTATACTCTTGTCTCTAAGATCTCTTCTTTATAGACCTTCGCCCATGCCTCATGATTCCTTAATGTGAGTAAACTTTCAATAGCTGGTTTCCATCGAGGATCCTAATATCTGATACCAATACATAATATTTCTCAATTCCATTTGTCCATCTTAACCTTAGAATTATTCTCTACCTTGGTTGTATCTCATCGATTCCTCTCTCCTAATCTTTTCCTTGAATTTTCCTTATTCTTTACTTCATTTTTTTATCGATTAGTATAGACTTCCTTGGTCTATTCTGTCTTTCTTACTTTGAGCTTTCTCTTTACATACTTATTACAATCTTAAGTTTTTGTCATTCTTTGATTACTATCATATGTCAACCTAACAACTTCCTTCTCGTCTTCTAAAGGTCTTACCTGATCATCTGCGAATTACATTTTTGATCTTTTCTTTTCTATTCTTTTATCTCACGTCTTTCGACAGCTGCTTTGTATTAACTTATTCTGCCATTCCTACGCTATAATATAAACCTACCAAACCACCCATAACCCGTGGTTAAACCATCCCAAACCCGTAGTGGTTTGGTCTTCTTAAGCTAAGACGAGGTATCTTACGCAATTTCCTCTTTAACTTTTTCTTAGTATTCTTTTTATTCTTTCTTTACTTGAAGGATATCTGATCTCATATGTCCTTGGCTTTCCTTTAACACTATCATTTACCTTTTTATCTCATACTTGAGTATCATTTCCTTTCTTGTTACTTTATCTAGTATTTCCTGATAGTATCTATTACTCAGATTATCTTTCTTTTCTTATATCACTATCCTTGTACTTGCTCTTGGAGTATCTCAAGATTGCACTTCTGTTCCATTGGGAGGGTGGGAGTTAATCTTAAGATTCTTATGTTGTGGTATTTCGATGACCTATTTCTTACTTAAGAATTTCGTGTACACCAACCTGGTACCTCTTTTATACTGGATACTACCATTAAAGCTTTTCTTACTTATCTCTCCTTTATTCCAGGTTCTCCTTTCATCATTTAATCACCTCACATACTATACAAGTCCTTCTAGAAGCATAATTTCAAACAAGTTCCCTATGATGTCTCTCAATTCCTTATGTTGCTTAGATTCCTTCGCTTACTACTACTATACTTTCTCTATTATCATAATTAAGGAACTTATTCTGTTATGAAGATTCCCTCCTAATCTTAATCTTTCTACTCCTTATTCCTTGCTCTTTTGAAACTCTATTCTCTTCAACTACTGAGGTCATACTTTACACTTTTCCTAAAATCCTTCTTAATGCCATAAGATCTTTGATAAATTGGTTACTTCTATTTTTATGAATTATCCGCTATGTTCTTTGTACTTACTTCCTTGAGTTGCTAGGTTTTCTATAAAATTTTCTATGTTATCTTCTCTTATTGTAACATTGAATATCCCTCCTTATGCCTCTTATCTAACCCATTTTAATTGCTTTCCTTTCTTACTAAATGCTACGTTAAATTCCCAGCAATACCATAGGGTCATTTTATGATGATTTCCTTTATTAAGTTCTAAGATCCTACCATTATCGTTAACTCAATCACTTCCTTGTTACTCCTCACAATTCTCATATCATTTGTATATTTTATTCCCTTCCAATACTTCTTACTATTAAAACCATTTGTGGTTTATTTCTTTATTTGCTTTGAGTCCTCAACATCCTGTTCTTGCTATAAACCTTGATTTGATCACTTTGTCCTATCATCCATACTAATACTCTTATCATTTCATTGAGTACTTCCAATCTTATAAATTTATTCTTATACTTATCCTTATGCTTTCCTACGAATCCTTACTAACTCAGCTTATCTGTGGTTTATACGATATCTAACTTTCTTAATCTGCAAATTATCTTAAATGTCTCTTTCTTTATACTCTCAAAACTTCTTTGATCTTTCTCCTAGGTGGATATGCCATCAAATTCCACTTTATTTCTTGAATAGAACTCCATTGGGTTTCTTTCACAGTCATCTATACTAATAGGAACTGTTTTCATCTTCACTAATCCTCTTCTTTATGCCTTGGAAAGTTTCTTTATCTTTGTTCTAGTACTTTATGTCCTTGTGGAGTCTATTGCTCATGTAGGAATGGTATTAGATAGACTCTGTCAGGATAACTTCATTGACTGGTATCTCGAAGGAGTAAAGATCTGGCAGGTAAAAGTCCTATCCGTGGGATCTCTTGACTATGGGGAATTATCTATTATTCTAATCGTCATTTAATCTTGTTTGTATACAATTGAGTTCGAAGGACCTAAAGTCTTTCTTTCTCTATTGACATCTTGTGTCATTAAAAAAAAATTTCTTATCATCCTTGATTTTCTTTCTCCTTCTATTCTTATAACAGTCTTTTGTTAACTATAGGATTCGCTACCTATACGAAATGGTTTTAAGGATATTGAATTGACTTAGAGGAATTCTTCTAGGTAGGAAATGTATCTTACTTAATGAAAGAACTTTTTCTTTAATCCTTTTACCTTCTATTCTGTTTTATTCTTACTATGTTTATCTTTTACTACTAATCTTGATATTATCCTTTATTGCTTAACTCCATGTCCCTAGTTTATATCACTACAGATTCCATCATTTCTTATCTATCTCTATTTCTCTATCTATTTACCTCTGTATCTTACTTCTGCCTTCCAAATCCATACTTTCTATCCTTACTTTAAATTTTGACTATGGCACTTTACTTACACCTCATACTGCTGCTTTTGTCACTTCTAACTCTCTTTATCCTCATAGTTTTATTCTTGTATATTCTCATGGATTTCTACTTGACTTTAGACTGATCTACCTTCCAAATTCCTGGGTGAACTCTTTGTCAAACCTCTTATGGTCATTTATGCCTATGAGATAAGTTCTATCAGAGTAACTCCCTTATCTGGTGTCATTGAGGAGCATTGAAGGCTAGATGGTTCAGGGTTTCGTCTTCGTCAAATTTACTGGGAAAAAGGTAGCTAATTGTTTCTACTACTTACTTGGGAATCGAAGTTGGAGTTTGGATACATGGAATCCTTATTTGACATCTAGATCCATAGGGGCTCTCAAGACTATCTTGGGTTTCTTACTTCTGTTGTCTCTCTGGCTATTCTTCATTGCTCGGGGAAATCTGTCTTCTGTAAGAAGATTTCGATGACTAACGGATTTTCTTGGAAGGATTTCTTGACTAGGAAGGGAATCTTAATCTTGCTAAGCAACTCCAATACTTGTTGGGGTTTTCGTTATTCTCTTTTAATGCTATGGGTTCTAGTGTTTTGTCTCTCTATCCTGATATCTCTACATACCCTTTATCTGTCTTACATCTCTTCTAGCCTCATTTTTCTCTCTCTCCTTTGCTCTCTCTTACTTAACTTTCTTTGGGACTTATCATCTAATTATCTAGCCTATTCGAAAACTTTGGAGAATAGTCTCAGATGACCACGGAGTATCCTTAACTAGAGAGAGAAAAAGGAATTCAAATAGCTGGGAAATATTTACTAACCTGTCTGTGAAGCTTGAGGACGTACTCGACGTACTCGGATCGGATACTGGAGAGGTAGTGCTTCATATACGGGTATCCCGGACATACTACGAATACAAGACCCCAGCACTCTACCCACTGCAGCCACTAGCTCCTTAGACCATGCTCTGATACCATCTTTGTAACATCCCCGATATGGGAGATGTTACCGGCAAGGGATAGCAGTACTAACCCTATAAGCCTCTGACTAACTGACTGTGTTCTGATTCTGAACTATATGAATGCCATGTCATATAAAGACTATAACTAGATCAACATAGAATACTTTATTATCATAAAATGCATGCTGCTTAGAAAATACTTCTTTTACAATACTTTAATACACTTATAATGACTACCATAACACTAATGCATTCAAATACTTTAACTTTGTACTTGACACTTGCTTGTGACTCTGTACTGGTGGACTCCATCCCTAGTGACTGCATCAGTATCCATCCTCCCGAGCTTGTCCTCTTGGAATCCCTACAAAACAACTAACACTGGTGGGGGTTAGATTGCTATACAATCTAAGTGAGTGGACAAAAATCGAAAACTAAAATAAAAGTCTTTTAACTTTAAAATCACATTTTCAAAATGTCTTTTGTGGAAAATATGTTTTTGCAAACTTCATCTTTCTAAAAATTGTCTTTAAAACAATGGAATCTGAAAACTCTGTGTTAAAATCTGATTTCTGAAAACTGGGTTTTAAAAATCTGAAAAACTGTGTACTGCAAGCCTGAAAACTGAAAACTGCTCTACGTCCAGGACCAATACTCAACTGGACATCTCTCTACACCCAGGACCATCACTCAACTGGGTGCTCTACACCCAGGACCCTCATCAACTGGGCATCTGAAGTCAGGATTTCGGGACTCTGTAATCCCTAGTCCTGCTCGAGGATGAGAGCGTCCCCTCAATCCTCCACATGTGCACATGTGTCTGAATCCGTCAATTCCACTGTAGAAGTTACATACTGGGGTGAGGTTTTACCTCATGCCCCGAGAGATAAAAAAACTATGCTATAAATCATAAAACTGTAACACTTTTTCTTGAAAAATATTTTCTTTCTCAAAGCATAATTAAATAACATAATAATCGAAATAAAAGTTTCTAACGCCCTAAAGCGCAAAAACACAAGTCTGTACGAAAATGTGAAATACAAATCCGATGAAAGAAGAAGTGTCCACTCACAGTATACGGCTGAGATGAGTCCCTTCACGGGGTGGAAGGCCGTTGAGAATCTTGAGGCCGATCTAAATACATGAATAAGAATAAATTCGTTAGCTACTAGAACGAGAATATTCCCATAGATAAGAATAAACGTGGAATGCATGAATTATCACCCCCGCTGTGTTTCTAACACGTTAAAGCACCCTATAGAATTTTTACGAGGTTCGTTTCGCGGTTACGCAAATCATTTTACGCGTCTACAACTCCTACATCAAAACAGAAGAGTCACTGACAGTCACCTGACTTTGAAAATTCGGTATAAATAGAGGGGATCAGTTCTGGAGCTGAATGTTTTATAAAATACTCCTCTATGAGTCTACTTTATGATATTTTTTTACGGATCTCGATTTGGACTTCAGAAACTCAACCTATAGGCCGAAATTCAAGGGCTGTCCAACAGAAAAACTGGGCACTGGGGCAGCAGGTCGCCCATCTTCAAAAATTCGTTCCGACCTCGTCTTAAGTCCAAAAATTCTAAATTTTGGATATGTTACTCCCTTATGTGTCTAAATTACCCATAATTTTACGGAACTTGATTTCGACTTTTAGAACGAAAATTATAAGTTTTCTTTACACCTTGTTCTGTTACCACAGAACCAGTAGTTTACTGCAGTGCGGCCAAGTTTGAAAATTCGGTACGACTCTCTCTTTAGTCTAAAAATTCTGAATTTTAAATATGATATTCTCCTATGTTTCTAGTTTACTCAGAATTTCACGTCTTGTCAAACGGATACCTAAAACTCATGTTATAACCTAAATACCACAGCCTGTCCAGAAAGTATAGCATACCAACTACTGTCAAGTTCTCATTCACTACTCTATTTATTATTCCTTGTTTGACTCTTCCAAATACAAAAACCCACATACAAAAACATCATCTTTTACTCAACTTCACACACATCCAAACCTTCAATTTATTTCTTTATTCAAAATCACTTACTAAACATTACTAAATAATTCTTTAAGCATTTCAAACTAATTTAGCCAACATCATCACCCATTTCTTCATCATCTAAACCATCAATTTATCATCAAATCAAATCAATTCCTAACCCATTTTCCCCCAATTTGAACAAATGGAACCTAACATCTTACTTAGAAACTCATTATCATTATCATACTCATGCTCTTAATATTACACCATTTGTTTAAATCCTTAAAGGTTCAATTAAAGAAAATGGGTCATGAATCCTTACCTTGCTTCCTTGATTCCAAAGCTCCTACAAAGCTTCCATGGATGCCTAGACTTCCTTTTCTTCCCTTCCCTTCTTTTCTTTCTTTCTTCTTTCTCTCTTTCTTCTTCCTTTCTTCTTTCTTTCTTTCCCTCTCACGGTTTCTCTTCCTCTCCCCTCTTCCAATTTCGTTTCTTTCCCCCTTAGGTATAGGTGAATAGTTGCTTTTATATAGGAGGACTTAATTGATAAAGAAGAGTGTAGAATCTTCTAGGAAAATGGAGAAATTTGAGATTTTATCATTTGGGTCCGCTTTTAGTATTCATCCAGATATTGACTTGCGTTTTTGACCTGGTTCTGGTCCGAATTTAAGAAAATATTTAACGGGAAAGTTGTAGGTCTCTGTATAAGCTTTCCGACAATATAAAATTCATAAAATTCTGAGTTCGTATGAAAAAGTTATTCCCAAAATACTATATATAGTATAAAAGGGCATACGATACAGTTTCGTCTCGGGACTTCGAAAAATTTACCGATCGTTCCCAAATTCCTTGCACAATTATATTTGAGTTCCAACATGATTTATTTTACGATCCTTTGTCCCGTACGTACTAATTTCGTCAAGATCGTCATAAAGAGTAGTACTATCTACCGGTCGTTACATCATCACATGCTGCCGACAATCGTCATCCCCACGTGTCACCTACGTGTCTTCCATGTGTCTGCCACGCCATCGCCACGTCAGTAGCAGACCGAGTCATTGTTGTTGGTTTCTAAATTAGGTCCCAAGATCATAACAAGCATGAAAATAATGTGTGACTACATCAAAGGAGATAGCGGAATACTCACATCGATCGGTTGAGACGATTTGATGAAGAACAAAAATGAAATTTCCACCTCCAGGGGGCGCCAAACAGCAGCAGTCCACTGCCTTCAATTTTCATTTTGGTTCAACATTTTGAGCTTCGAACTTGCGTCAACGGTTCCCGGCTCACGGATGGGTTTCCCTATCACCTTCGTATAACTCTCGGAGTGCTAGCTCTCAAGTAATTTGCAACAAAATCACTCAAAATTTGCTTCATGGCTCACGGTTTTTGGCCAAACCAGAAGGCAAAATTTCACAGCCCTAGGCGTGAATGAGAGAGAGAAATGGACGAAGATGAAATGTGTTTGTTAGTTAGTAAAAACAATATCCAATATCCTTTATATATTTTCCATAAAATATATTAAAGATTTACCAAATAAATTATCAAATAATTAAATGGTAAATGCTTTTCCAACCACTTGCACTATTTCAACAACTCCTATCACTCAAAGTGACAAGTTGCTTTTCATTCAATCAATCACATCAATCAATCAAATGTCACATCACTCAAAGTGACGTTTGATTTTACTCTTGATGTGACAAATGATTTGATGCTTGATGTGACTTGCGTGCCGCACTCGAATTCGAAATGCGAATGCGCTCGCAATCACTCTCGGGCTCGGGTTCGCTAATTCCTAATTAGCGAATTTTCTGTTGCGTCGTAATTAAATGATTACGCCTAGCGAATTCACTATTCATGTCGCTAACGAATTAATTCTAAATTAACTCGTTCGCCCGAATTAAAATCCAATTTCAATTCCGCGTCGAAATCCAATTTCGTTTAATATATTGAATATATTAACATTTCCGATTAATTCCAAATTAATCATTTTCTCTCTTTAGACGATATTTTATCTCAGATAAAATATCTCCGTAATTAATCCCAGATTAATTTTCTCTCTCATCGAATTAATCCCAGATTAATTAAAGTGCGAGTCATACATCATTGGTGAATCATGGGAAGCGACCCATGAGATCCCAGGATATGTTGACAGTAAATACGGTCATCGGACTATCCGAATACGTAAGTACCATGTACTACGTTTTACCGATTTACAAGACAATGTTGGCTTCTAGCAAAGCGCCATGCCTACCCAATTCTCCGGAAATATCCTTACAGGAATATATGATCTATATCAGGCGTAGTATACATCGTATAGTGTTCTTCGATCCAGTATCTGATAGTCACGTGCTAGGCCTGGGGCTGGAGTTGTGTCTGCCCCGTACGAAGCACATGTCGGATGTCTGGTAACTAGTCTCTATAATCGGATATACATGACCTAGTCATAATATCCCGATGGCCGCGCAGCACTTAAGAGCACTAATACTGTATCCTACGTGACATCATCTCCACTATGACTGGAGTGATACTTCCGTCTTGACATCACACCCAATACTCTACGATTCTCAATATACCCAGCATTGGCGTACACAGAACCGGTTAAAGCCCTGGACGACCGCAACCAAAGTATATTGATTGTCGTAAGTATTAGCGGTGCAAGTCTCAGGTTAAGACCAAATACACCTACCCTGATGTCGGACTCCCACAGACACATAGTCATACTACCAATGGGATTCTGAGGGGGGTCTATCCAGAGCGAAGCTGTTTCCCGTACCATCGGTGAAACACAACCTCCTACAGCACTTGCATAAGTATCCAATACTTAAATATATTAGAACTATGCCGTTGTGCCCTCACAACGCGCACAAGTGCGATACTAGTCTTTTACGCATTACCGATGTCCTATCTCGATAATACTCTGACTATGGATATTTAATGATTAATCCTTCGTGGACATATACTGTCTCATATCATCTCAATCTAGGAACTAATCATATGGACCTCTTATCATTCATACATCTAAGGTGATCTAATCACAAATGATAAGAGTGCAATTTCCTTGTCACATAGTTAATTTGTACAACAACACCATGATCTGTACAAATAGTGACGCTATGGGCCATAATTGTCCAACAATCTCCCACTTGGTCTATAGCCAGTCACTCAAGTGTTTAACACCCGAACTATGTACGGTTGGCTCAAATTGCTGAGAAAAGATTTCGTCAGCGGATTTACATGATTATCATCTGATGCGATTTATACGATCATCACATCGCTACGATGTATGCTCCGAACGAATCAGATGAATATCGAAGTATATATCTGGATCGTTGATGAGACCATTAATTCTTTAGCCTGTGCTGACGCCTAGCTCAGCTGCTAACAGAATTATATCTAATCTAATTAGATTTGTTTATCAAACCAGAAGGCTTCTATTGCCGCTTCAGCTGCAGCAATAACCCGCATTTGTTGTTTATTCGGCAACAGTATCTTGCTTGGAAGATTTCTAGCTCACTATTCCATTATTCAAACTGTATAGTACCGTTTGTGACTTTTAGTCGTCTTATCGGTTTAGGAAACTTGCAGCAGTGATCTCAGTCACTTCAAGTTTTCCTTCTCCATTCATTAAGACAATATCCTTACTTCTCTAAGATACTAAGTATGTTCTTAATATCAATCCAGTGACTATCACATGGATTGGCCTGATTGTGACTCCATATGCTCAAAGCTTATGAGACACCAAGTCGCGTACATTTTGCAATGTACAATTTCTCAGAGAGTGTTAACAACTTTAAATCTATCCCAGTAGATCTTTATTCCTAGAATAAAGGTTGTTACTCCCAAGAATTCTACGGAGAATTTTTCATGAAAGCCAAGCTTTCACCGATTGTTTTTATGGGAATATCATTTCCAAGAAATGACATATCATCATTATTATATACAGGACATTCATTGTCAGTGCGCTCCCACTAACCTTCTTATATACACAAGAATTATTTTCGTTTTGAATCAAATCATATACCATTATGATTACACCAAAACGTCAGTTCCAAGAACCTAATGATTGCTTCAATCCAAACATGGATCGAATAACCCGCAAACCTTGTTTGCTGGTTTTAGTAAGACAAAATCGTCAGGATGTTATATACATCCTCCAAAAGGTTTTCGTTTAAGGAAAGCGATTTTGATCTTTAACTGACACATTTCATAAATGAAATGTACAGCTTTAGCAAGCATTATCCAAATGGATTTACCGTGGCAACATGTAAAAGGTTGAACCGTAATCAACACAATGTTGATAACGATACCTTTTCGTCACAAGCCTAGCTTTGTACATTGGCATTGTGCCTGTTGCCATCCATGTATGTATTCCTTGAAGACATTTACAGTACCAATAGGTACAATGCCTTGCGGTACAACAACTAGTATCCAATCATAGTTGTTATACATGGAATCAATTTCGGACTCATGGCACCTTGCCATAAAGGGAGTCGATACCTTGTATCACTACCTTAAACGTAGTCGGTTTTTCTTCCTCAATAAGATTAACATCTTTATGAGGTGAGATCAGAAACCCATACCCCATGTTGTTTTCTGACTCTCTCCGATCTACGCGGTTCTTGTGTATTCGAAGATTACTGGTACAGATTCATCCTTGATGAACTGTTTGTGTTCCATTAAGAACTCCGTGCCTAGAACAATATCACTCTGATTTTCATCAAGTATTACTATCCTCCCACTTATCACTGCATATCGGTATTCCTCTTAGGAAAACCGCAGGGTGAGCAACAATTAAAATTGTTCTCATGTGAGATGTATAAGTACTATACTTATTGTTTTCCCTAGGATAACCTATAATTGGCACTTATCCAATTTGGGTTCTGGTTTGATATCATTCAAACGTATGCCTAGCATTCCCAAATTTTCAGGAGTGTGAAACTCTGTTTCTTTCCCGTTCATATCCAATATGAATTCTGTCAAACAGATTATTATGGAACCTTATTCTAATTAAGTTTTGCACTGTTAATGCATATCCGTTGAAGGAAATGGTAGCTCAGAGCGACTCATGATAAACCTTATCATGTCCAACAAAATTCGGTTTTTCCGTTCGGACACACTGTCAAACTGACGTGTCTCAGGAGGAGTCCTCATTGAAAGAATACTATACTCTTTCATGTATTTGTGAAACTTATTGCTTAAGTATTTTCCATTACGGTCTTACCGTGACGGTTTAATTCTTTAGCCGATCTGTTTGTCTATTTCGTGTCGAAACTCTAAAAGTTTTCGATTTGTGTTCTTCAAAAGAAACACATAACCATAACGTGATGCCACATCCGTTAAGGTCACGAAATATTCATATCCAGATCAGTGGCACTTACACTTTTACCAAGTAAAGGTGTTTTAGGTACTTTACCTAATAAACTAGATTCGTAGACTTTATTTGAATAGTCAAATCAGTCCTAGTACCCACTCTTCAAAAGTGTGGATATACGAGTCTTGTTTAATTGTGTCCCAGACAACAATGCCACAAATAAGTCTCTTCTGATCAAATCAGTATGAGCTATTTGTTTGTCATGTTATATGTTTGAGATTTATTTATATTCAAAATATAAATATCGTTATTCACATCTAATGTGTTTATCTCAATATCATCTTTATATAATGAAACACTTTAGTGTTCTAGAATATAAAGGTTTATCCGCAACGGATTAAACACTGATATAGAGATAATGTTTCTAGTCAAACTAGTTGCATTATAAATGTTTCCTAATTTAAGTACATACCCTTAGGGTAGTTCCTAAACTTAGGTTTCTACGGTCGAAACAGCGACTTTCATCCCGTTTTCGATTCGCATATTAATCTCATCTGAAGTCAGTATCCTTCTTGAAGCAGATTCTGAACATCAATACATATATTTATGTACCACACTAAGTATTTAAAATCCAATTCCAATACTAGTAGTAAACATAATTTTGACAAACATGTTTAAAGTCAGAGTCTTGCCCTTTATTTAATTCCTTCATGTCTGCCATGTCCAAACGGCAATCACTTTGGGATATGTCCTTTATCTTCCCAGAAGATCATAATGACTTTGCCTTTACCCTTTTTCAACATTTCAGAAGCCTTTGGCCAAGCCTTGGGTTTCTAAAATATCGAAGTAAGGCGCGCCTTACGCTACTAGCCTAATTGCAAAGTTTGACTTTATCTCCTCGAGAATAGTCTTTAACCCTCCAAGAGTTATTTATTGCAATTTTAATACTTCTTAAATCTAAACATAGATTTATGACAAGTATATCGAATTAAGCACTTTAAATTATCATCACATAAATCTTCCAAAGATTATGCTCTACTATTTGTTTAATTCTTGGCTTAGGCATAATAGGTTATTTTATCAAATAAAGTAACTTATTATTTATTTCCAGGACCATCCTCAAATTATTCCCAATTTGAAAATTAAATCATTTAAAATATTTTAATCCCAGATTATATTTAAATGTCCAACTTTTCAATTTTATCTTGATTTCAATAGTCCAACTATTTAATCAATCTATTTCAGGTACTATTTATTATAATGATTACAATATTCCAACTATTTAATCAACTATAATTTTTAATTCAATTATATTGATTACTATAATCCAATGATAAAATCAACTATTAATGAATTTTGTTTGAATATAGTCCAACTATATTAATCAAAACAACTTTAAATATTAGTCCAACTAATAATTTTATTTATTTGACATGTGATATTTGTTTGAGCGCGTATGGCGAGTAATTGAACGAATATTGCAAATTCAATTATTGCCTCCCACTATTTTTCAGCGAGCCTCTAACCCTCTGTCGAGTACTCGGGAAACCGTGTTTCCTAGTGGGCTAGGATCCCGTTAAATGCCACACAATCTTGACTTTGGCCAACAAATTGTATGATAATTAACTAGGTAGATCTCTAAGATCAATTGGATCCAATCCAATTCCTAGATCCAGTAGGTGGACATCCAAGTCCAAAACATATATCTTATATATGCCTACATATCCAACATGTAGCCTAACCTTTTTCCTCTGAATCAACTAAGCCTGGCTTTGGCACAACAAACCTAGTGATCCCAGTCAAGCGCGACTCATTGACCATGGAAAGCTTCGTAATCAATGTCGAGTGATAAGAAGTGGTCTTTACTTTGGCCAACAAACCACAACTTGGACAAGACACCGATATGGAACAAAGCTCTCGTGATTCAAACACATCTTCGGCGGACAAAGGGCTTGACTTTGGCCAACAACCCAATGCCAGTCTCGGATCTTGAGTAAGAATCACTCAATGGAAGGAAAAATGCTTGATATTATGTGAGGGTTTTTCGCGTGCTAATTGGCTACCAATTTATTATCTTTGTTAAGGTCTCATCATCATACACCCTTAAACATGCATTCTAAACACATAATAAAGCGAGTATGAAAATAAAATAATAATGATATGCAGATGGATACTAAACATATTGATCATAGATCAAATCTCTCTCTTTCTCTCTCAAACTAGCACTTGTATTACTTCTACCCGTTACACTACACTTCTAAAGAAACCTCATTTACATTGAGGGGAATAGGTGAGAAGATAATACAAAGAGAATAGAGGTGATAAGGCTGGACACGCAGGTCCAATTTAATAAATCAAATTTATTACAACAATTTCCAAAATTGCCCCCACGCGACTAATATCCATCTGATATACATTATTCATTCATCACAACCATGTATTCACACAAGCATGTTATCAATCAATCTAATCAAATTAATTAATCTGATAATTAGTGATCATCCAATGTTTAAACAACGATTTGATTTTGCGCGAGTCAAACTCGTTTTGCGAATAAGTACTCAAAGTACGAATTCTCAAATTAAATTAAACTACAACATTAAATCCAATTTAATATGTGTTTAATGCTAATTCGCTATTTAATTCCAAATTAAATATTACACTTTATTAATAAAACTTCTACGACTTAAATTCCAAATTTAATCGCTACGGGTCTCAAAGCCCGATTAACGTCCAACGTCAATTCAATTCAAGTCCAATGGGCTTTAATTAATTTCTTTAAGGCATGGGCTTCGGCAACCAAAGCCCAATCAAGGAGTAACCCCATAAGCCTAGAAATCAATTTCGGCCCATTAGGCCCAATTAAACTTTAAAGGTTCATTAAGTCGCATTTGGGCTTTATGGATGCGGTTTTGGGCCCAATTGGATCCAATCCAATTTGCCTAAACCCAACTTTGTACAACAAAGCCCAATAAGCCCATTTACAACTTTAAAAGCCCAAATCCAATTTTAAGGCCCAAATAATTAAATTACCAAATTCCAAATTTCCAATTTAATTACCTAAAGTGTATATCATGATTAATCACCCAAACCAATATTTCCAAAACATCAAATTAGTCCAATTAATCATGCTCATCATCAACAAAACATGTCCAACACATTTTATCAAAAATCAAACCCATTTACATGCTTAAAGTGTCTCGGCCAAAGAGAGACTTTTTATCCGATTCGAATTCAATCCAATTAATTTCACAATCGATATTAAATCCTCATCCTGAATTGTTTCTAACTCATCCAATGAATCAAAAAACAAAAATTCCAAGACATTAGGGCATTACTACATTCGGCCAAGCATAAGGTATTTGGGGATTTTTGTTCAATTCAAAATTCAATCCAATTAATTTCAAATTAACATTATCAGACTTCATTCCAACTCATCCAATGAATCAAAATGAAAAAATCCAAGATTATCCAAAAACCCTAAACTTTCGGCCAAGGTATAAATTTTGGGGAAAATTGTTCCAAACTAATTTTCAACAAATTGATCCAATCAATCTTCAATTAAACATGTTATAAGCATACTCAAACATCCAATTCATTCAATTCATGCTCAAAACAAGTTTACCCAATTTTAAGACCTAAAAATTTCATGCTTGAACCTAGGCTCTTGATGCCATTGTTGGTTCTAAATTAGGTCCCAAGATCATAACAAGCATGAAAATAATGTGTGAATACATAAAGGAGATATCGGAATACTCACATCGATCGGTTGAGACGATTTGATGAAGAACAAAAATGAAATTTCCACCTCCAAGGGGCGCCAAACAGCAGCAGTCCACCGCCTTCAATTTTCAGTTTTGGTTCAACATTTTGAGCTTCGAACTTGCGTCAAACGATTCCCGGCTCACGGATGGGTTTCCCTATCACCTTCGTATAACTCTCGGAGTGCTAGCTCTCAAGTAATTTGCAACAAAATCACTCAAAATTTGCTTCATGGCTCACGGTTTTTGGCCAAACCAGAAAGTAAAATTTCATAGCCATAGGCGTGAATGAGAGAGAGAAATGGATGAAGATGAAATGTGTTTGTTAGTTAGTAAAAACAATATCCAATATCCTTTATATATTTTCCATAAAATATATTAAAGATTTACCAAATAAATTATCAAATAATTAAATGGTAAATGCTTTTCCAACCACTTGTACTATTTCAACAACTCTTATCACTCAAAGTGACAAGTTGCTTTTCATTCAATCAATCAAATGTCACATCACTCAAAGTGACGTTTGATTTGACGCTTGATGTGACGAATGATTTGACGCTTGATGTGACTTGCGTGCCGCACTCGAATTCGAAATACGAATGCGCTCGCAATCACTCTCGGGCTCGGGTTCGCAAATTCCTAATTAGCGAATTTTTCGTTGCGTCGTAATTAAATGATTACGCCTAGCGAATTCACTATTCATATCACTAACGAATTAATTCTAAATTAACTCGTTCGCCCGAATTAAAATCCAATTCAATTCCGCGTCGAAATCCAATTTCATTTAACATATCGAATATATTAACTTTGCCGATTAATTCCAAATTAATCATTTTCTCTCTTTATACGATATTTTATCCCAGATAAAATATCTCCGTAATTAATCCCAGATTAATTTTCTCTCTCATCGAATTAATCCCAGATTAATTAAAGTGCGAGTCATACATCATTGGTGAATCATTGGGAAGCGACCCATGAGATCCCCGAATATGTTGGCAGTAAATACGGTCATCGGACTATCCGAATACGTAAGTACCATGTACTACGTTTTACCGATTTACAAGACAAGGTTGGCTTCTAGCAAAGCGCCATGCCTACCCAATTCTCTGGAAATATCCTTACAGGAATATATGATCTATATCAGGCGTAGTATACATCGTATAGTGTACTTCGATCCAGTATCTGTAAGTCACGTGCTAGGCCTGGGGCTGGAGTTGTGTCTGCCCCGTACGAAGCACATGTCGGATGTCTGGTAACTAGTTTCTATAATCGGATATACATGACTAGTCATAATATCCCGATGGCCGCGCAGCACTTAAGAGCACTAATACCGTATCCTACGTGACATCATCTCCACTATGACTGGTGTGATACTTCCGTCTTGACATCACACCCAATACTGTACGATTCTCAATATACGCAGCATTGGCGTACACTGAACTGGTTAAAGCCCTGGACGACCGCAACCAAAGTATATTGATTGTCGTAAGTATTAGCGGTGCAAGTCTCAGTTTAAGACCAAATACACCTACCCTGATGTCGGACTCCCACAGACACATAGTCATACTACCAATGGGATTCCCAGGGGGGTCTATCCAGAGCGAAGCTGTTTCCCGTATCATCGGTGAAAGACAACCTCCTACCGCACTTGCATAAGTATCCAATACTTAAATATATGAGAACTATGTCGTTGTGCCCTCACAACGCGCACAAGTGCGATACTAGTCTTTTACGCATTACCGATGTCATATCTCGATAATACTCTGACTATGGATATGTAATGATTAATCCTTCATGGACTGATACCGTCTCATATCATCTCAATCTAGGAACTAATCATATGGACCTCTCATCATTCATACATCTAAGATGATCTAATCACAAATGATAAGAGTGCAATTTCCTTGTCACATAGTTAATTTGTACAACAACACCATGATCTGTATAAATAGTGACGCTATGGGCCATAATTGTCCAACAATTGTGCCACGTGTCGTCCATGTCATCATCAACCAATCATCGTGTGCCACGTGTCACAATCACACGGTGCCGACAATCAACATCGCCACATGTCAGCCACGTCATCGCCACTTCAGCACAATCATTGAATTACCGATGCCCTCTGCCACGTGTCACCTTATCACATTATCCATCTGCCACGTGTCGAGCTCTCCGCACTCCACGCCAGAAATCACGGCGCATCGCGACTCGCAAAAGTTGTCGCGTCGCGACGCGCCCCACTTACTCATGCCTATAAATTCAGCTCGATGTCGGAATTCAAATCATGCCTTCATTGGGTTTTGTAAGCACTTTAAGGATTGCATCTTGAGTGTTTAAGTTTTTGTAATTTAAATTAAGCATTTTTACTTTTAGTACTTTTAATTATGAACTTTTACTTTCTGTAATAAATTTATTTTCTTTTCTTTTCTTTTCTTTTATGTTAAGTAATTAATTTACTGCTGGGGAAGGGTGAAGCTTTTTACTTTTATAATTTAGATTAATATCCCTTAATTATAATATATAAACTAGTTAAAACCTGACTTAATGAGGATACCGCTATATTGGCTGGTTGGTAATTATTATAAATTGGTTTTAACCTGACTAAATTGGATACCGCCATATTGGTCGGTTGGTAATTAATTATAAATTTGACTTAATCAGGATACTGCCTATTGACCGGCGTAAACACACACGTATAATGCAAGCGCACGTATCATTCAAGTAGTATAAAAATATCGATCCCACGAGGACTTAATATCTAAACTATTAATTTTATGAGGTCAAATGATTACTAATATCTAACAAGTTGTTTGATTGTTTTGAAATGGTGACAATTCTAAATTTAAAAACAACTAAATAAAATTATTCGAAAGTAGATTTTAAGAAAATCCAATATTAAAAACTATCTAGGGTTGTGATTTCTTCCAATATCATTTTAAAGATGAAGTGGTTATCTTAAAGTTGGGTAATATATTGACTTATTAACCTGGAACACAAAATTATGTGTAAGCCTCTGTCGATGGTCAGACACAAATACACAGTTTAACCCAATTGAACCATATGTCTATGTCAACCAAATTATATGGATTCATTAAGTTTAAGTTCCAATTATGGCTACCCCCGCCCGACAAGTATATTCATATCCTGTAAGGAAATCTATTAAAGGGTTATCTATTCTCAAGGAAGATCGTGGGCTATTGAGTCTAAGGCTTAAACCTAAAATCCCTATGTCTAGTTCATTTTAGATTTACCAGATCAATTTTATTAATGGCCAGTTAATGAAAAATCATTAAGATTAAGACTCAATAATAAATCTTTATAATACCCAAACTATAATCTAACCCCTTATAAAACGGTGATATTAAAAGTCATCACAACCCCAGATAACTAATTTAGTTACAACACATAACTAGGGCTAGTAAAAACTTGAAAATAAAAGACATAAAGTAAAAATGCGGTAAAGTAAATACTGAAAAGTAAATTACAATAAAATAAAATGCTAAGGTAAAAGGAATTACTTTTACTACTACTAATTTAGATATCTCCATAAAATAATATATAAACTTGTGATAATATTACCAACTGACCAATCTGGCAGTATCCTGATTAAGTCAAATTAAGTCCAACCAGCCATTAAGGCGGTAATATTTGTCCATAAACCAGCCATAAAGGCGGAACCAAAATTAAATTACCAACCGACCAATCTGGCGGTATCCTTGATTAGTCGAGTTTAAACCAGATTAAAATTAAATTATCAACTGACCAATATAGCGGTATCCTTTTTAAGTCAAATTTTAAATAGTGAATATATTATTTTTAAGGGAGATTAATCTAAATAGCAATAGTAAAAGAATTACCTTTCACCCTAGCTAGGGAAGTTACCTCCTCATGGTGAATAGTAAAAACTGTAAAAGTAAGAAAGTAAATTATTATTATTACAGAACGTAATTAAAATTAATTACAAAACTAAAAACTAAAAATTAAAAGAAACTAGAGAGAGAAACTCCTTCTTTACATCAAAGAGATGAGAGGGAGTGGTGCATCTGAAACTGGAATTTCGCGCTCTATTTATAGGGGTCGCGCGTCGCGACGCCAGATTTGTCGACGTGGCACGCTGTGGTTCGTCGGTTGCAGATTCTGGATAAGGTGATAATGTGACACGTGGCGAGGTTGTTGGAACTCAATTATTGTGACACGTGGCGGCTTCTGATTGGTCGGCTAGATTCTTATCCGCCACGTGTCAGATAAGGATTAGATAGCCAATAATTGATGTTGACGTGGCGGTGACGTGGCGACATATGGGAAAGAGACTGTCGGCATCGTAGGATTGTGACACGTGGGAAAGAGACTGTCGGCACCGTAGGATTGCGACACGTGGCACTTCCTGATTGGCTGATGATGACGTGGCGGTGAGGTGGCAGTTTGACTTGGTCAACTTGGTGATGTGGCTGATGACGTGGCAATGACGTGGATTGACACGTGGCATACGTGGCGATGGTGACTGTTGGAACCGTAGGATACTGACACGTGGCACGGTGCATGTTAGCAGATCGGCTGTGATGGTGACATGTGGCACGGCGCACGTTAGCAAAGTCAAACTTTTCTCAGATTCTGACACGTGGACCCGGCGCACGTTAGGCGTCGCGACGGTGAAGGTCTTGGCGTCGCGACCCGGGAAATTACCAAAATGCCCTTTTCGTCCAATTTTCACTGTTTTGGCCCAAATCACCTCCAGAATGTCCTGAAACTTTATTTATCTACAAAATAACACAAAATACATCAAAATATTCACAAAAACTCAAGAAACTATACAAAATATTAGGTTAAATGAGTGGGAAATAGTGATAGATTTACCACTCATCACACCCCCAAACCTAACATTTTGATAGTCCTCGAGCAAAACATAAAATAAAATAACATAATAAAATTTAACTAATCCACTTTCGTAGGGATCACGGTTGCATTTAGCGTATGCAACAAGCCTTTAAACCCCTAGGTGTCCCTAGTGGACGAGTTGTAGTCTCGTGAGGGTTTACAGCAATGATACCCACAAACATTTTATAAAAGTAAAAAGGTAGTAAAACTAATGCACACAAAAGCTAAAAGACAAGCGAAAAAAGAATAAATAAGTTAGTAACTAATCAGGTGAAACTTCTACTCCAAGTTACTAGTTGTTTTGTTTCTTTCTAATTACAGAATAAGTAAATTCTCCGATTATTTTTTACCATTCTTCATATACACAGCCAACAAGATATTAATCAACTCATTTTTTCCCACAACAGTCATAAGTGCAGTTGATAAGAGTAATATTTTTGTCCTAAAGTTCTATCAGATTTCACACCTTTTGGTAGCAATGGAATAATTTTTCTGATTTTTCTGATTTTTTTTTTCTTTGATTTTTCTCTATTTTATATTTATATACAATACCTTCCGTCTATGTAGCGAGTGTTGGGTCGGTGGCTCCCAAACCAGTTGGCTTTAGGGCACCAGGTGTTAAGACACCCCTACGGACTTAATACTTAGACTTCAGATATATATATTTTTGCAGCATCTTTGATCCATGTAGCGAGCTTTGGGCCAGTGACTCCCAAACCAGTTGGTTTTAGGGCACTAAGTGTTAAAACACCCTTACAGACTTAATTACTCGGATCTCGGATGTTTTTTTTTTACTCCATTGTTTTTTGAGATGCTTCCTCCAATTAAACTAGAGCACTGAATATTACAAACTTTTCAATTTAGCTCATGTCCGTATGTTACTATATATGTTGATAATATATACCAACTGAGCATATGAAGATCCATTTTAGTCAGTGTTAAAGAGAATTCACATTAAAAATAATTCAAAATGAAATAAACAAAAATTAACTTGTTTCGAAATAGGTTTGAGATACATCTCAGGAGTGGAAACTCCTTACTCAGCTATCTCTTACCAATTCCACATTTTTAGTCAAAATAAAAACGCAAAATATTTTTGTAATTTTTGAAAAAATTTCAATTTTTTTGTATTTTTCGAAAAATTTTGGACTAAAAATAAAAACAACACACAAACTAAAAATAAGGTACTGATCAACTAATTCCCTCCCCCAAACCTAATTGAGACATTGTCCCTAATGTCTTAAACAGTAACAGGAGAGTTAAAAAGGTCGTACCTGGTTAGCTGAAAATCTACAGGAAATTAAAGGTTAAGATCCAGATTAATCCGACGCATCTTACCACGATTGTCCTCAGACCACTTTATCTTTGAAAGGATAGGGTCAACTCGTGGTTCATAGGCTATGAGTTGGTCTATTAGATCCGGAGCAGTTCTGGCTGTAAAGATGAGTTCTTTTAAAGGTTTTGACACGAACCATTTCTCTCCGAGCATCATCAAGAAACACACAAAGAAAATCATAAAATCCATCAACGTTGAGCAGTCAATGGTTTGGTATGTATGTTCAGGTTCGCCCAAGATAGCACAATAAAAATTTCCTCCAATGTACCCAAACCACCTGGCAAAGCAATAAAAGCATCAGCACGGTTAATCATTTCTACCAATCGTTCAGACATACCTAGCACGATCAGTTCCTCTCCGTTTGATGGTTCAATAAGATTTGCCTCCGCCAAGGGTTTTGGGATGATTCCCAAAACGTGACAGGCTCCTTCCTGTACCGCCTTTGAAACGATTCCCATAAGTCCAAGATTTCCTCCGCCATATATTAAGTGCATATTCCTTGCAGATAAGACTCGACCCAATTCATGTGTTGCTTCTATGTATTGTGGTTTAGTTCCAACACTACTACCGCAAGACACACAAATGTTTTCAACTCGTCTTCTTGAACTGGCTTCCATGTTTTACTTTGGATGTCTTCAAAAGTGCAATGATGAGTTGAATTTATAACACCTGAAAAGGGTGAGTAAGATAATAGCACTAGTACTTGCCAAATGACAATTATTAGTTAATAGTAAAATAAATCGCGGTAGTCAAAAAGGTCTGGATCCTGTCGGAGAAAATAAAAGAAAACAACAAAACAAATCCCAATTATTAGGAAAAGACAAAGAGATATAATATTTACAAGAAAAAGTAACGGCTTGATTGACGTCTATGCGTCAGGGACAAGCTTCCCATCCAATTTTCTTATAAATTGGCAAACATGGTCTTTTTGAGTCAGATTCCCGAGACTTAACAATTGTCTTTCTTTTTGCAATTGTTTATGTAATTTGCGAAAGGCTATGTGAACATATCCACTGGGATGCGTCTCAAGAGTCGAAGATATATCATCTAAAGACTCGTTACTCAAGCCATCCCTAATGAATTTAATTTTGTCTTCGTGATTATCAGACACCATTCCTAGAGAACGACAACGAGTATTGCAATTCCAGCGTGCACATTTATAACAAACACCCATTTGCTTAGCTCTACGTTTCTTTGCATAGGTGCTTCTTCCAAAACCAGGCAGATTTTAATAAAAGAGTCAGAAGACTCACCTGCTAATCGGACTCGTGCTTCAATAATCCAATGAATGTCATTAGGAACACCATGGATTGTTAGTAACCTCATCCGTTCCAACGAGCTTTGTATATTTTTATCAGAGATTTTTGAGGGAGAGAAGGAAATTACTTGTGAAGATTTGCGAGAGCTCTTCTTCCATCTTGAAATGTTTTAATCTGCAAAAACTAAACACACAAAATTAAATCACACCAAATCACAATATATACAAAAATTGCATGGGTTGCCTCCCTGTGAGCGCTAAGTTTAAAGTCGTCAGCTAGACTTTTACTTCTCGATCGTTAGGCTGGATCTGAAAGTCTGACACTTTCTTTTTGTCGCTCAAATGATTCTCCCCAGTAGTGTTTGACACGCTGACTGTTAACTTTGAATGTGTTGTTGGTGTTAGGATCCAGTAACTCAACAGCTCCATAAGGTAAAACCTGAGTGATCACAAATGGACCTGACCACCTAGATTTCAATTTTCCAGGGAAAAGTTTCAACCTCGAGTTGTACAATAACACATGCTGCCTTGGTTCCAACTGTCTGTGCACTATTTTTCGGTCATGCCATTTTTTGGTCTTTCCTTGTATAATTTGGCATTCTCATAAGCCTGTAGGCGAAATTCCTTCAATTCGTTGAGTTGGTGAAGTCTTTTCTCTCATGCAGCTTGTGAATCAAAATTCAACTTCTTCAGTGCCCAGTACGCCTTGTGCTCAAGCTCAACTGGTAGATGGCACGCTTTCCCAAACACCAATTGATATGGGGACATACCAATGGGTGTCTTGTAAGCTGTCCGGTAGGCCCATAATGCATCATCTAGTTTTGTTGACCAGTCCCTCCTTGTTGATCCAACGGTTCTTTCTAGGATTCTTTTGATTTCCCTGTTTGAAACCTCAACCTGTCCATTTGACTGTGGATGGTAAGCTGTGGCAACCTTGTGAGTAACTCCGTATTTGGATAGGTGTGCATCGAAGTATCTGTTGCAGAAATGCGAGCCACTATCACTGATGATTGTACGAGGTGTTCCGAACCGAGTGAAAATATTCTTTTTCAGGAATTTGATCACGACTTTTGAGTCATTGGATGGCAGTGCAATTGCTTCGACCCATTTGGAGACGTAGTCTACAGCAACCAGGATGTACAGGTTTTCGAATGATGGAACAAAGGGTCCCATGAAATCAATACCCCATACATCGAATATTTCCACTTCTAGAATGTTTTGTAACGGTCCTTTGTTTCTCTTGGAAATATTTCCCATTCTCTGTCACCTGTCACATTGAAAAGCAAAAAGATAAGCATCTTTAAAAAGAGTGGGCCAGAACAAACCTGATTGTAGGACTTTGGCTGCAATTTTGTTTCCGCTGAAGTGTCCGCCATATGGTGATGAATGAGAGTGCTGCAAAACACTGTTGATTTCCTCCTGTGGAACACACCGTCTCAATAATTGATCAGCACACGCGTTTGAACAGGTACGGTTCATCCCAGACATAATGCTTGACTTCTTTGAAGAACTTCTTCCGTTGCTGAGTTGTCCATTCCAACGGCCATTTTCCTGACACAATGTAGTTGACATAGTCAGCATACCAAGGGACTTCCTGTTGTTTCATGGCAAACGGTTGTTCATCTGGAAAAGTTTCTTTGATTGACATCTTTGTCAGTTGTTTCTCTTCTCTCCATTCTCGAGCCTCGATAGATGATCTGCCACCTGATTCTCTGTCCATTCCTGTCTCTGATCTCCACGTCGAATTCTTGCAGAAGAAGTATCCAACGGATCAATCTGGGTTTGGCATCTTTCTTTGTGATCAGATATTTGATTGATGAATGATCTGTGTAGACCACCACTTTGGGACCTAGCAGATAGGAACGGAATTTGTCAAAAGTGTACACAACTGTGAGCAACTCCTTTTGGTGGTTGTGTAGTTGAGTTGAGCTTCATTCAGAGTTCTGCTGGAATAATAAATGGTGTGGAAAATCTTTGCTTTACGTTGTCCTAAAACTGCACCTACAACAAAATCACTAGCATCGCACATTACTTCAAATGGAATGGTCCAGTCTGGTGCTACTATGATGGGGCAGAGACCAGCTTCTGTTTTAAGATCTCAAAAGCTTCCTGGCATTCTTTGGTGAAGTTGAAAGGCACATCCTTCTCCAGAAGATTGCAAGAGGTTTTGCAATTTTGGAAAAGTCTTTGATAAATCTCCTGTAAAAACCTGCATGTCCAAGAAAACTTCGAATACCTTTTACTGATGTTGGTGGAGGTAGTTTTTTTTCAATTGTCTCTATCTTTGCTTTGTCTACCTCAATCCCCTTTTGTGAGATCCGGTGTCCAAGAACAATGCCTTCTTGCACTATAAAGTGGCATTTTTCCCAATTGAGTACCAGGTTTGTATCTTCGCACCTTTGTAACACATGTTCCAAATTTTGCAAGCAATGGTCAAAAGAATCTCCAAACACAGAAAAGTCATCCATAAAAACCTTCATACTCTGCTCCAGCATGTCTGAGAAGATGGCCATCATGCAACGCTGAAATGTAGCAGGGGCATTACATAATCCAAATGGCATCCTACGGAAAGCAAAAGTATCATAGGGACATGTAAAGTAGTTTTCTCCTGGTCTTCTGGTGCGATGGCAATCTGATTGTATCCTGAATATCCGTCCAGAAAGTAATAGAACTCATGTCCTGCCAGTCTGTCTAACATCTGGTCAATAAATGGTAGCGGAAAATGGTCATTTCTCGTGGCTTTGTTCAGTTTCATGTAGTCCATGCATACTCTCCATCCAGTCACTGTTCTTGTTGATTAGCTCATTCTTTTCATTGGTAATTACAGTAATTCCTCCTTTCTTTGGTACACACTGCATAGGACTCACCCAACTGCTGTCTGAGATGGGGTAAATGATGCCAGCATCTAACCATTTGATGATTTCTTTCTTCACGACGACTCTTCATGATTGGATTGAGTCTCCATTGATGTTCCACTGTGGGTTTGTACTCATCGTTCATCAGGATCTTGTGCATGCAAAATGATGGACTAATGCCTCGAATGTCTGCTATAGTCCAGCCAATGGCTTTCTTGTGCTCTCGTAACACTCTCACACTATGCAATTTTTCTTCTTGCTCTAATGTTAGTGAAGAAGAAATAATAACAGGTAATTCAGAAGAGTTTCCAATAAATGCATACCTGAGATGGCTCGGAAGTAACTTCAGCTCTAGCTGTGGTGGTTCTTCAATCGAAGGCTTGATTCGATCTTTCTTTGGCAATTCCAAACTTTCAACTGGTGGTGTTGCTTTGAATCGGAATGGTTTGTCAAGGTAGTTGATACATTCCAGGAGGATTTCAGCATCTAGCTCGATGTCAGTCATGTTGGTGATGCAAGCTTCAAGTGTATCTGTGGGATTGGCTCAGTATTTTGAACGATACTATCAACAACATCAACTCTGAAGCATTCTTCTTCCTTTTCATCGCTCGAGAATTTCATGGCTTTGAAAACATTAAAGGTCACTTCTTGGTCCTGCACTTTCATGGTCAGTTCTCTTTTTGCACATCAATCACAGTTTTACCTGTAGCCAAGAATGGTCTCCCAAGAATGATAGGTATTTCTTTGTCTTCTTCCATGTCAAGGATGATGAAATCTGCTGGGAGAATTAGTTTGACTACTTTCACCAGCACATCTTCAACAACACCTCTTGGAAATGCGAGTGTTCAGTCAGCAAGTTGCAATGAAACTGAGGTAGGCATTGCTTCTCCAATCTGCAGTTTCCTGTAAATAGAAAAAGGCATCAAGTTAACACTAGCACCTAAATCACATAAAGCCTTATCGATATAATGTTCTCCAATGGTGCATGGAACTGTGAAACTACCAGGATCTTTCAACTTCGGGGAAGTTTCCTCTGAATAATGGCGCTGTATTCTTCCGTTAATGTTACTATTTCGTAGTCTCTCTCTCTCGTTTTCGTGAAAGAATGTCTTTCATTAATTTGACATAACTGGGCATTTCTTCCAAGGCTTCTGCAAATGGGATGTTGATGTGCAGCTTTTTGAAAACTTCCAGGAATTGAGAAAACTGCTTGTCCAGTTTGTTTTTCTGAAGATGCTGAGGAAAAGGTGGAGGTGGAATGATTCTTTCTGGTTCTTTTTCCTTTGCCTCTTTTTCCTTCATCTGTTGTTCTGCTTCTTTTGGAACATCTTCTTGGGACATCGTGATTCCAACATCTTTGTTGATTTCAGTACCGCTTTTCAAAATAATGGGTTGACATTGCTCCTTCCCTCTGTTCCTTGGATTGGGTTCTGTGTTGCTGGGAAGATTTCCTGGTGGTCTGTAACTCTGAGCATTGGCCAGTTGTCCAATTTGATTCTCAAGTGCTTTAATAGAAGCTGATTGGCTCTGAAATAGCATCGTACTTTTTTAACTGAGCCAGCACTTCTGCTATTCCTGTTCATTTGCCTGCTCCTGGCCTTTGTTCGGTTGCTGGAATCCAGGTGGTGGATAGTTCCGCTGTTGGCCTGAATTGTTGCTCCATGAAAAATTAGGATGATTCATCCACCCTGGGTTGTAGGTGTTGGAATAAGGATTGTTCCCCTGTCTGTTGAAATAATGACAAAATATCACCGTTTCTTCAAGTTGGTTCGACTCTGGTGTTCCTCCATATGGTGAACTTGTGGATCCAGTGGTAAGAGTCTCCATGAATTTGCATATCTGATCTAGCTTTGGTTGACTGCCATAAAGAATTGTTGTTGGCCATTTCTTCGATTAGTTCCCAGGCTTGATCTTCTCCTTTTTCCATTAAAGCTCCTCCAGCAGCAGCATCGATTGTGGTTCTCATTATTCCAGAAAGCCCATTATAGAATGTTTGAACTTGAAGCCATTTTAGAATCTCATGGTGAGGACATTTCCGGAGCAAATCTTTATACCTTTCCCAGCTTCGCAGAGGGATTCTGAATCTTGTTGTACAAAGGATGTGATGTCATTCCTCAGTTTTCCGTTCTGGCTGGTGGAAAGTACTTTGCAAGAAATTTGGTGGCTAAAGTGTTCCAAGTTGTGATGGAACCTGCTGGTAGTGAATGTAGCCAAGCTTTAGCTGTGTCCTTCAAGGAGTATGGGAAAACACGCAGTCTCATTGCTTCTTCAGCTTCTCGGTTGTAATTGAAAGTGCCGCAAACTTTCAGGAAGTTGCTGATGTGGGAATTAGGATCTTCAGTTGCATTTCCCCCAAACTGAACTGACTGCTGAATCATCTGAATGCATGTTTTGATGTCATATGCATTTGCTGGTAATGGAGGAAGTACAATGCAAGAAATGAGTCTGTCAACCACCGGAATGGTTCTGTCTCGAATGGGAATGGTGGTGCAACGTTCAAAGGTTCAGGTTCCATAGTGACTAAAGCTTCTTGGCCTTCTCGCCTTTCCCTTCTCAACTGTCTGATGGTTCTTAAATTTCCGGGTCAAGCGGTCGAAGTTCAAAGCTTCTGGTTCGTCTCATGAAGTTTCTGAGAACCTGAAACACAGAAAACAAAAACAATAAGTACAAAGAAATTAGATACAAGTAACGTATCTAACCCCTACTAACATAGTAAAAGATAAATAAGTCCCCGGCAACGGTGCCAAAAACTTGACCGGCGTAAACACACACGTATAACGCAAGCGCACATATCGTTCAAGTAGTATAAAAATATCGATCCCACGAGGACTTAATATCTAAACTATTAATTTTATGAGGTCAAATGATTACTAATATCTAACAAGTTGTTTGATTGATTTGAAATAGTGACAATTCTAAATTTAAAAACAAGTAAATAAAATTATTCGAAAGTAGATTTTAAGAAAATTCAATATTAAAAATTATCTAGGGTTGTGATTTCTTCCAATATCATTTTAAAGATGAAGTGGTTATCTTAAAGTTGGGTAATATATTGACTTATTAACCTGGAACACAAAATTATGTGTAAGCCTATGTCGATGGTCAGACACAAATACCCAGTTTAACCCAATTGAATCATATGTATGTCAACCAAATTATCTGGATTCATTAAGTTTAAGTTCCAATTATGGCTACCCCCGCCCGACAAGTATATTCATATCCTGTAAGGAAATCTATTAAAGGGTTATCTATTCTCAAGGAAGATCGTGGGCTATTGAGTCTAAGGCTTAAACCTAAAATCCCTATGTCTAGTTCATTTTAGATTTACCAGATCAATTTTATTAATGGCCAGTTAATGAAAAATCATTAAGATTAAGACTCAATAAATAAATCTTATAATACCCAAACTATAATCTAACCCCTTATAAAACGGTGATATTAAAAGTCATCACAACCCCAGATAACTAATTTAGTTACAACACATAACTAGGGCTAGTAAAAACTTGAAAATAAAAGACATAAAGTAAAAATGCGGTAAAGTAAATACTGAAAAGTAAAAAAAATAAAATGCTAAGGTAAAAGGAATTACTTTTACTACTACTAATTTAGATATCTCCCATAAAATAATATATAAACTTGTGATAATATTACCAACCGACCAATATGGCGGTATCCTGATTAAGTCAAATTAAGTCAAACCAGCCATTAAGGTGGTAATATTTGTCCATAAACCAGCCATAAAGGCGTAACCAAAATTAAATTACCAACCGACCAATCTGGCGGTATCCTTGATTAGTCAGGTTTAAACCAGATTAAAATTAAATTACCAACCGACCAATATAGCGGTATCATTTTTAAGTCAAATTTTAAATAGTGAATATATTATTTTTAAGGGAGATTAATCTAAATAGCAATAGTAAAAGAATTACCTTTCACCCTAGCTGGGGAAGTTACCTCATCATGGTGAATAGTAAAAACTGTAAAAAGTAAGAAAGTAAATTACTATTATTACAGAACGTAATTAAAATTAATTACAAAACTAAAAACTAAAAATTAAAAGAAACTAAAGAGAGAAACTCATTCTTTACATCAAAGAGATGAGAGAGAGTGGTGCATCTGAAACTGGAATTTCGCGCTCTATTTATAGGGGTCGCGCGTCGTGACGCCAGATTTGTCGACGTGGCACGCTGTGGTTCGTCGGTTGCAGATTCTGGATAAGGTGATAAGGTGACACGTGGCGAGGTTGTTGGAACTCAATTATTGTGACACGTGGCGGCTTCTGATTGGTCGGCTAGATTCTTATCCGCCACGTGTCAGATAAGGATTAGATAGCCAATAATTGATGCTGACGTGGCGCTCACGTGGCGGTGACGTGACGACACGTGGGAAAGAGACTTTCGGCACCGTAGGATTGCGACACGTGGCACTTCTTGATTGGCTGCTGATGACGTGGCGGTGAGGTGGCAGTTTGACTTGGTCAACTTGGTGATGTGGCTGATGACATGGCAATGACGTGGAGTGACACGTGGCACACGTGGCAATGGTGACTGTCGGCACCGTAGGATACTGACACGTGGCACGGTGCATGTTAGCATATCGGCTGTGATGGTGACATGTGGCACGGCGCACGTTAGCAAAGTCAAACTTTTCTCAGATTCTTACACGTGGACCCGGCGCACGGTAGCACTGTTTGGCGCACGTTAGGCGTCGCGACGCTGAAGGTCTTGGCGTGAAATTACCAAAATGCCTTTTTCGTCCAATTTTCACTGTTTTGGCCCAAATCACCTCTAGATTGTCCTGAAACTTTATTTATCTACAAAATAACACAAAACACATCAAAATATTCACAAAACTCAAGAAACTATACAAAATATTAGGTTAAATGGGTGGGAAATAGTGATAGATTTACCAGTCATCACCTATATAGCTCGTTGGTAATTATCACACAAATTTATATATTATAATAATGGAGATTTCTAAATTAGAAATAGTAAAGGTAGATTAATCTCACTTTAATTGTAATATGGAAATTGTAATTTAATATGGATTAAAAGTTGATACCGCCTTTATGGCTGGTTTTAATTATGTAACATAATGTGACACCGCTTATAGGACGGTCTTTAGGTGACAGATAATTACTGCCTATATGGCTGGTTTATGGATAAATAATAACACCGTCTTTATGGCTAGTTCAACTTAATTGGATAATACTGGAAATTTCCATATTATAATAATTTGAGATTTCTAAAAGTGGATCACCTAACCCCCAGTATTTTATTTTTATTCTAGGGAAGTGATGAAACACAATATTAATAAGCTTAATAATTGATTTAATTATATATTAGGTAATTCTTTAGTTTGTTTATTGAATCTTAAGCTTAATACTTCTTGTTGTCTGATCACCAATAAGATTGATATGGTAAACTTAAAATGAACTTGACAAATGGATTTTAGGTTTCAGCCTTAGATTCAATAGCCCACGATCTTCCTTGATGATAAATAACCCTTTAATAGATTTCCTTACAGGATAGACATATATCTGTCGGGCGGGGGTAGCCATAATTGGAACTTGAACTTAATGAATTCAGGTAACTTGGTTAACATATACATATGATTAATTTGGTTATTTGGATATTTGCGTCTGACCATCGACAGAGGCTTTTACATAACTTTGTGTTCCAGGTTAGCAAATTAATTTATTACACATATATAAGAGAATCAATTCATATTTAGAATAATATTGTGTGGAGTCACGACCCTAGATATTTGTGACATTTGTTTATTTTCCTTAGTATTTTCTTTTGTTTATTTTATTTAGCAAATCCACATTCAACCAACCAATCAAATATTCATTCTCTTCTCCCTTAATTAGATACTTGTAAAAAAATAGTATCAACAATTAATAACAATAGTAGGAATTAAGTTCTCGTGTGATCGATATTTTATACTACTTGAACGATATGTGCGCTTGCGTTATACGCGTGTAATTACGCACCGGTCAAGTTTTTGGCACCCACAAACGTCATTCACATATGCAATCATGCAAAATATTTGAAAATAATTAAAATAATCCTGATAGTTATGCATATTGTTGTCTTCAAGGAATGCTTATCAATGAAATCAGAGAACCTTCAAAGTACTCAACTGCGACTCAAATCCAAGTTTTTGAATTAATTATCTAAGCTAGACTCACAGTGTGTGTGTGTGTGTGTACAGGTTCATTTACAGCTCGACTCATAAGTAAGCCAACTCAATGATTTCGTCTCAAAAATTGAGATCCAATGGGTCAAACCAAAAATTGAGATCCAATGGGTCAAACCAACCTAGATATCTCATTAGTACTCTGAATTTACCTTTCTTTACTTAGTATGGTATGATTTTATTTTCTTCCTTTTCTGCACCTTTTTTTTCATTCTTTTTTTTAAACACACCTACCCTTTAAGGTAGCATTTCTCCTTATAGTGGTCCTAACATTCGTCCATAGGTAGCTTCACGCTTATCGGTTATAGGTGGTTTCTATTTCTCTTTTTCTAATCATACCATAAATCATAATACTTACATATTGAGATATATATCTAAGCAAACGGTCATTCATCAGCATGTAATTTCTTCAACTAGTCACTTTGTCAACTACTTAAGTTCTTACTGCTAAAAACATATTATTATGTGCTTACGAGTCTAACCTAGATCATCTACTCAAGGCAATAGATAAAAATCAATTGGGATTTATCGTTTCTAAAATTTCATCAAAAGCAATCAAAATTCATCATTAGACTTATGTTTTACTATCAACGACATAAAAATAAAAATAATTAATTTTTTTTAACATGAACTAACACTACATGCACACACCCCCAAACTTAAAATTGGCATTGTAATCAATGTAAGATAAATATAGAAATAAGAGTGAGGAATAACATTACCGTGCATGGAGTTGATCAGGCTCATGCTGGTGAGAATTTGGTTGCGCGGGCTTTGTGTGTCTCGTGCTACCTGCAGAAATAGCATGCAAAACGAATAAATAAACAAATAGCACACAATAAAATAAAAATTAAAAATAAAGAAAATAACAATAAAATAAATGCAAGGGTTGTCTCCCCGCTAGCGCTAAGTTTAACGTCTTCAGCCAGATGCAACCACCCAACTGGTGGTCATGGTAGCTTCTTCTTTTGTATCCACTAGCTGTTTTATCATGAAAAAGATAATTTGGCGACTGTGGCAGTTTTATCCAAACACCCCTTACTATTGCTTGGTCATGGAGGAAGTAATATGCCCAATCTGTGTTTCTGAGGACTTCATTGTTGCCCTGATATTTTCCATGTGTGTCTCAATATTGTTCAGCCTTGATTCATTCTTCTCAAACCTCGCTGAGGTATTAGCAAAAAACGTGCTCGTGAAATCTTCCAAGGATAATTTATGCTCAGCTTATTGATAGTCGAAACCAGATGAAAGTTGCAAGGAATTCTCTGTATTAGTATATGACAGGTTTGGATGATAGCGGTTAAGATTGCCTCTATAGTTGTTGAAGTTCCAATTGTTCAAATATTGGACTTGCTCAAAGTTCGGGTTTCCTTCCAATAACCGCATATTTGTAGCCGCCGATGATTCAATAAATGGTACTCGTGGATTTGTCAGGGCTGCTACTTGAGTAGATAAGATGGAAATCTGAGCTGTAAGTGCCACAAGAGGGTTCATTTCATGTATTCCATCCATTTTGGTCATCGTAGCGTGTTCACTTGGCCATTGAAAATGGTTAATGGACATTTCTTCTAACAGATTGTAGGCGTCGTCAGCTGATTTCTTGAATAGAGCTCCTCCAGCTGCTGCATCAACCACAATCATATTCGAATCATTCAGCCCATTATAGAACAAGTGAATCTGGACCCAGTCTGCAGAATCGTGTTGTGGGCATCTTCGTAGTAGATCATTAAATCTCTCCAATGTTTTATATAAAGTCTCAGTCTCCAACTGCTTAAATATACTGATTTCTGCCCTCAGTTGAGCTGATTTAGCTAATGGAAATAACCTCTCAAGAAATTTTATGGCTATATCCTGCCATGTCATGATACTCCATGTCGGTATTAATTGAAGCCAATCTCATGCTTTATCCCGTAAAGAGAATGAGAATAAGCGTAGTCTGATAGCCTCTTTACTCACGTCATTTATCTTTATAGTATCTGCAATCCCCAGGAACATCCTTAAGTGCAAGTTGGGATCCTCTACAGCTAAACCCCCAAACTGATTCCTTTGTACCATGTTGATTAATGCAGGTTTTAACTCAAAATTGTTGGCTTTGATTGGTTGATGGGAAATCCCAGAATAGGTATCATCAATTATCGGCTTGAAGTGATCTCTGATTGCCACCTGACGTGGGTTGATCTCTCTGTTTTCAGCTGACATTGCTTCTTTTTCAGTTTTTCTTTTCTTTCCTTAGTCTCCTCGATGTTCTTTCTATTTCAGGATCAAACAGGAGCGAATCGAGACTTGTGGATTTTCACATTCACTGAAGCACCGAAAGAAAAAGAAAAAAATCAATAAACAAAATAAAAACAAAATAAAATAAATATAAACTAAAAATAAAAGATAAAAATATAAATTAAAGCTAAGATTATTTGGTAGTAGTATTAATGTGAATTAAACAAACAATCTCTGGCAACGGCGCCAAAAACTTGTTGTGATATTATATATCGTACCGCAAGTGTACGGTGTCAAGTTTTAGTATAAATGAGTTTAGAGTGTCGAACCCACAGGGATTGCGTTAACTCGCACTAAATACTACAATTGATAATCCTAACTTTATTTAGAAAATAGATAATAAAGATTTTAATAAATAAATATAAAAATAATTATATAGAAGAACTAATACGATAGAGATTCTAGATCCTGATTTCACCTAGCTGTCGCATATGTATTTGTCATTCCAATCAATCATTGTTCAGTTATATTGTTTATAAGTCAAGATTCTGAAAATATCCACTCACTCTCTCGAGCATCAATGAAAATATCATCAACTACAGATTTCGATATCTCTATAAAAATCTAGTAGTTAACAACTCATTACGCTTTATGATTCTATATTTACGACTTCAAAGAAACTTATATATTCTCTCGAACTATATAAAACTCCTAAGTTATATTCTCTAGATCTATTCAAAATCCTCTCTCTCGAGTGATAAATTTCAAACATATGTCATCATATTTGTGGCCAGCAAACACAAGGCATTAAACTCAAAAGAATATAAATAACTCAATAAAACTTCATAACAAAATTGACAAACAATTACAAGGTTCAATCATCAATTACATCATTCTCCAGAATTAAGGAGTTAGTTCATGACTAAGGATAAAAACAATAAATACATGTCATGAATCTAATGGAAATCATTAGAGTTCTAAGAAAGAAACAAGAAGATAAAACCTGAATTGAATCTCTTCCTCTTCGGATGTCACCGTCTTCGTCTCATATTGTTGCTCTTCAATCCTCCTCATTGGATCTCTAAAAATATGTATTTTGGTATTATTTTTTTTTATTGTGTATTAGCCTCCCCTCTTGAGTTTGGACGAACTTGGCTTTATATAGCGAGGCCTCGGAATCATAATACGCATCAAAGACATCCAAATTCAGGGTTTTGGTGCGTCCGCGGCGCTGCGGCGCCCAACTCACAGGAAAATTGTATGGACGTGATAGATCTCATCGAGTACATGCAAATCGATATATTATGGGTCTCGTAACTCTTTCTAAATCAAAGTTATAGCCTTTTTAAATTCAGTGCGCAGCTGATGCTGGTTTTGCCTGTTCTTGAGTTCGATGATCCCAACAGGTCCCGAAACACGCGTATTTGCTCCATTCTTGATGTTCTAATGCTTCCTACAAACAAGACATAAAATAAACTATAAATGACATTAAATAACTCGAAACATACAAAAAAAATAATAATAGGCTAAGGATGTCAGAATAAGTGGGTATAAATCGCACTTATCAATCCAATATGTCTTATGCATAATTAAATTAAAATTACTATGGCATAGATTCAAAAACATGTCTTGTATGGTTAAACTTTGCTACTGATACCATTCTGTTAGGGCAATTGTGGAACCCCTAGGGTCAGATCAGTGCCCCGCACAGCGGAAATGTGTCTAACCCACAGATAACAAGTATGGGTGTAATTTTAAATAATTAATAAAATACTATATTTCATTAAGAGTTTATTGGAAAAAACCGGGGCTGAATCGGAGTCTGGAAACTCCAGAACGAAGCAAAATAAAATCAGCGCGCGTAGCATGTACTGTGCGCGCTACAGTTCGCGTATGCACTGTTCACTCTACAGTGAGCACGCGAACATGGATATGTTTTTTTTTTCCATTTCATTTCTTTCTTCTTCACTCCACTTTCCAGTGAGCTGAATGAATTAGGGTATTTTACCATAATTACTTTCGGGCTTCCCTAAACACTTCAAAAATACCCAAAATTAATTTTAATTTCAAAACCTACATCAACACATATTATAGAATAAAAATCAAATTTTTCAAAATATCAAATATTTTTGCAAAAACATAAATTTATTCTAAATACGCATTTGCGTAAATTTTGAATCCAATATACAAACCAAATTATAATCCCAATAAGAAATGTCTCGTGAACAATTCTAGATCATCCAAAGGTGGTCAATGGTAGTCATAACTCTAAGCTTTAATCTAGAGTTCCAAACTCTAATTTATGTTTATGTCTAACATAAATATTTTGACTCAATTACAAACATATTGTGTTTATATTTCCAAAGCATCCTAACACAATTTATTAGCCTTATTTCAACATTAGCTATGTGATCATGCATCCAATACCTAAAAGAACATAGATTAGGAGAAGATCAAACATTACCTTAGTAAGTTTGATGCAAGTTCCAATCTATTTCTCCTTTGTTGAAATGGTTGGAGAACATCCAATGTGTGCAAGCTTGACTTCAAGATCCAACCTTGATTTCCAATGCTAGCATGCTTCACTTCAAGATCCGATCTTGATTTCTCCTAAATTAAATATTGTAGAGAGCTCATAAACTTCACTAAACACTTCTCTAACTTAGGCTAATTTCTCTAAGAATTTTCTTGTATTTGTACTAGGGGTGAACACGGTTTCGGGTCAAACCGCGAACCGCACCGAACCGCACCGCACCGACCGAACTACGCGGTTTGAAAAAATATTAAAAATGATTTCAAACCGCACCGAATCGAACCGCAAATTTTGGGTCGGTGCGCGGTTTTGACCCACACCGAACCGCACCGAACCGCCCAAACCGCAAATTAGAATATGAAAGAATTAATATGTGTATAATTTTATATAGATTGCTTCTGCTACTTCAAGAAATTTAATATAAGGGTAATAAAATGATTAATAAATTATAAGCTTCTCGTTCAGATACAATTAAAAGTTTAAAGATTAATTACAATCAACTTGGCTTTCTTAGAAGATGTTTGAATTGAAACGTGAATGGCTTATGAAATTGTTCAAATGTTATTAAAGTCGTAAACTTTTAGGTTCAGATGAAGATGATGATGATGATTATTATTATTTTATTATTATTATTATTATTATTATTATTATTATTATTATTATTATTATTATTATTATTATTATTATTATTATTATTATTTTTTAATGAATTGATTCAACTTTAAAGATTAATTATAATGTGAAAACGCATAAAATTTTCTTAAAAATTCTATAATCCAAACCGCCGACCCGAACCGCCGAAACCGCTAAACCGCCAACCCGAACCGTCGCGGTTTTCCTTATCAAATTTGTGGTTTCGGTTTCTAATTTCCCAAACCGCCAACCCGCGCGGTTTGAAGGAAAAAAGGAAAAAACCGACCCGAACCGCACCGCGAACACCCCTAATTTGTACTTGTAATTAAAACTATCCTAAAACTTGCTATTTATAGCAAAACTTAGGTAATTTTTAATTAATAAAAGTTTTAATTAACTTTTAAGTGGGCTTAATCTAATTTGTTCAAATATTTATAATTATGTGTGACTAATCTCCATTGTTTCCCACTTTAATTTAATCCAATCAAATCAAGCCAATGATTAGGAAATGGATTAGTTAAACTTTTACCACCTTGATTTAATCCAATTAGATCAAGCCAAAACCTACTATTATTACATACTTACAATTACCAGAATATCCTCAAATGGTAGAGATAATTATGATTTTACAATTATGCCATTGTGTAATTATTGAATTAATCCAATTAATCCAATTAGGTCAAAGTAAATAATCAATGTTATCCAATAATATTTGATATCTTAGTTGATAATTATAATATAGAATATTATATTTTATAAAAATTAATCGGCTACCAGGTGCTTGACCGGTGCTTACACACGCGTATAACGCAAGCCCACATATCGTTCAAGTAGTATAAAAAGTATCGATCCCACGAGGACTTAATATATAATCTATTAATTTTATGAGGTCAAATGATTACTAGTATCTAACAGGTTGTTTGAATGATTTGAAAATGTGACGATTCTAAATTTAAAAACAAGTAAATAAAATTGTTCGAAAGTAGGTTTAAGAAAATTCAATATTAAAAACTATCTAGGGTTGTGATTTCTTCCAATATCATTTTAACGATGAAGTTGTTATCTTATAGTTGGGTAATATATTGATTTATTAACCTGGAACACTAAATTATGTGTAAGCCTATGTCGATGGTCAGACACAAATACTCAGTTTAACCCAATTGAACCATATGTCTATGTCAACCAAATTATCTGAATTCATTAAGTTTAAGTTTCAATTATGGCTACCCCCGCCCGAAAGGTATATGTCTATCCTGTAAGGAAATCTATTAAATGGTTATTTATCCTCAAGGAAGATCGTAAGCTATTGAGTCTAAGGTCTTAAACTTAAAATCCCTATGTCTAGTTCATTTTAAGTTTCTCAGTTCAATTTTATTAATGGCCAGTTAATGAAAAAGCATTAAGATTAAGACTCAATAAATAAATCTTTATATTACTCAAACTATAATTTAACCGCTTATAAACCGATGATATTGGATTTCATTACAACCACAGATAACTAGCTTAGTTACAACACATATTTACGGGTAGTAAAAATTTAAATAAAATAAAAGACATAAAGTAAAATACTGAAAATTAAATACTGAAAAGTAAATTGCTGAAAAGTAAAAAAAAAAGTAAAAAGTAAAAAAATAAAAGTAAATTACTGAAAGTAAATTGTTGAAGAGTATATTGCTGAAAAGTAAATTACTGAAATTAAATAAAGTAAAAATACAATAAAAGAAAATGTTGGGGGTTAGATGATCAACTTTTATTACTACTATTTTAGATATCTCCATTAATATAATATATTAACTTTACGTGATAATTACCAACCAGCCATAAAGGCGGTATCCTGATTAAGTCAAATTACTAATTAATTACCAACCGACCAACCAGGCGGTATCCATACTTAGTCAGGTTAAAACCAATTTATAATTAATTACCAACCGGCCAATATAGCGGTATCCACATTAAGTCAAGTTTTAAATAGTTTATATATTATATTAAGGGAGATTAATCTAAATAGTAATAATAAAAGCTTTAACTTTCACCCCAGCAAAGGGGAATTACATCCTCATTGCTTGAAAAATAAAAACTGCAAAAGTAAAGAAAGGAAATGATTGTGCGTAAAAGTAAATTGCGGAAAGTAAAAACTGAAAAATAAAGAAAAGAAAGTGCGAAAGCGGAAATTAATTACTGAAAGCTGTAAATAAAAAAACAAGATACAATCTTCTTATTTATTCTTTAAGAATTTCAAAGAAGAAAGTATGAATTTTACAAATGAAATGGCTTGGTATTTAAAGGCAAAATTTTGCCTCCATCAAATCATCCATCAAATTCTCCACCAAATCCATTATTAATTTCTCCACTAATTACTCCACCAAATCCATTATTAATTGCTCCACTAATTGCTTATCATGTTTGGTGATGATTTGATAATTTTATTATTAATTTATTAATTTTTTTTCTTTGAAAATGATTGAAAATGACTTTAATAATTACACACAACACTTCTGGATGGTTAATCCATTTCGGTCATGAAATCTTCAGAATTCGAAAATATTTTGTCTTTCAAAGTTGTAGATCTTTGAGTCTTCTTTAATCTGAAACTTGAATCAGCTCAATCCGATATCGGAGTAAAAAGTTATGCCCAACATACAACAGATTTGCAAAACTGGAATTTCCAAAACTGCACTTTGTAAATAACCTCCTTTCAAGTTTTCAATCTCCAAAATTAATATATCAAGTCCAATAATTGCCCTTATTTGACCCATATTTCGTCCTAAATGATTTCATTGAGACCCGATATTATTTTATCTGTAAAATAAACTAAAACACATCAAAACGTTCATCAAACCCGAGAAACTAAACAAAATATTAAGTTAAAGGGGCGGTAAATATTGATATATTTTACGTTCATCACACCCCCAAACCTAACATTTTGCTAGTCCTCGAGCAAAACAACAACAAAAAATTAAACTAAGCCACTTTCGTAGGGATCACGGTTGCATTTAGCGTATGCAACAAGCCTTTAAACCCCTAGGTGTCCCTAGTGGACGAGTTGTAGTCTCGTGAGGGTTTACAGCAATGATACCCACAAACATTTTACAAAAAGTAAAAAGGTAGTAAAACTAATACACACAAAAGCAAAAAGACAAAAGAGAATAGAATAAAGAAAGTTAGTGACTAATCAGGTGAAACTTCTACTCCAAGTTACTAGTTGTTTTGTTTCTTTCTAAATTACCGAATAAGTAAATTCTCCGATTACATTTACCATTCTCCATATACACAGCCAACAAAGTATTAATCAATCTCATTTTTGCCCACAACAGTCACAAGTGTAGTTGATAAGAGAGTAATAATTTTGTCCTAAAGTTCTATCAGATTTCACACTTTTTTTAGGGCACCAGGTGTTAAGACACTCATACGGACTTAATTACTCAGACTTTAGATATATATATTTTGGAACATCTTCGATCCATGTAGCGAGCTTTGGGCTAGTGACTCCCAAACCAGTTGGCTTTAGGGCACTGGGTGTTAAGACTCCCAAACCAGTTGGCTTTAGGGCACTGGGTGTTAAGACACCCTTACAGACTTAATAACTCGGAATGTTTTTTTTTTTTTTTACTCCATCACTTTCTGAGATGTTTCATCCATTTAAACTAGAGCACTGAATATTACAAACTTTTCAATTATAGCTCATGTCTGTATGTTTCCATGTATGTTGATAATACCTGTCAACTGAGCATATGAAGATCCATTTTAGTCCGTTTTATGAAGAATTTACAAATTAAATAATTTAAAAATGAAATAAAAACAAAAATTAACTTATTTCGAAATAGGTTTGAGATACGTCTCAGGAGTGGAAACTCCTTACTCAGCTATCTCTTACCAATTTCACTTTTTTTAGTCAAAATAAAAACACAAAAACGCAAAGTATTTTTGTAATTTTTGAAAAAATTTCAATTTTTTTGTATTTTTCAAAAAATTTTGGACTAAAATAAAAATAACACACAAACTATAAACAATGTACTAATCAACTAATTCCCTCCCCCAAACCTAAATGAGACATTGTCCCCAATGTCTTAAACAATAAAAGAAGAGTTTAGAAAAAGTACCTGGTTAGCTGATGTAACATCCCGCCTAAGCCAGGATGGCCACCCGGCAGGAGACAGGCTAATCCTGCCTCCATAAGCCTCTGACTGTGACGAAATTTCGGCATGATGTATTCGTAACATCATGTAACCTGGCCTACAGCCAGCATCCATTTACAACATGAAAATAAAATCTCGGCCTCAGGCCGGTATCTCAACATCAATGCAATCTAAGGGCCCATCTAATATGTAATGCAGACATATAAACACAATACAATCAGGGCTCCATGCCCGAAAATGCGTATATACAAAATCTTGTACAATCTGATCTTATACAACTCAAATTCTACAGCTAAACTCATAAACAACTTGACTCATACTACCCCCCAGGACCTGGTGACTGGCTGACTGCAACGCTGCTATCCGGCTCCTCAAACTTTGGTGTCTGTGGTCGACCGATCAGGTCACCAGCCTGCAAAACTCAAACACTGTTGTGGTGTGAGTCATAAGACTCAGTAAGTAACTATGCTCATTCCTTGAGCATCAAACACAAGCAAGGTATGAATTCCATTTTATATTAATCTAAACTTTTTGTGATCATTCACATATATCACAGTCTAATTTTTTTTTTTTTTTTTCTGATTCCTTATCCATTTATAAACTTATTACTAGTTACTATTCTTCTTTCTAACTATTCATACGTAAATTTTAAGCTCGTGTTCTTAGTTACAATCAATATCCATAATATACTTATTAAGTTCATGTATCAATAATATACTTATTAATTTGTTTTTTCCAAAAAAAAAAAAAAAAAAAAAAAATCTCTAATCATTAAAATAAATTCCATTACGCTTCTGCTCACTATTCTGTTAACTTATTACTTACCTACTTACTTTTGCTAATCTAGATTGGTTATTACCATACTTATCTTTCTTTCTTTTATTTCTTTGAAATATCATCAAATCGGATTATAAAATAATGTTCTATTAAACATCCAGCAAATTAACATTAACCATATAAACATGTATATGAAACCATATAATCACACCTAATATCTTACAAACTGTTCCTTCTATGTAAACATATAATACACACAGGCATCATCATAATCACATAAATATAATCATGCTATCATACTCCAATGCAACTATATGCATCTCGTACATTAACCATAAAGTATGATTTTATTCATAACCTATAAGTTGTAACGAACTTTAATTATACCATACTTTTTTAAAAAAAATATTTAATGAAAACCTTTTCTGAAAAACTGCTTTCTGAAAACTCTTTTTTGAAAATCTGAAAGTCTCTCAATAAAATCTCTTTTTCTGAAAACATGCTTAAAATCTCTGGTTCCTGTAAACTATTTCTAAAACCTGTTTTCTGAAAACTGATTACTGAAATTTAACTTTTGAAAACTACATACTGAAGATCTGAAAACTCTGTAATGAAAATCTGAAAACTGCTCTACGTCCAGGACCATAACTCAACTGGACGTCTCTCTACACCCAGGACCATAACTCAACTGGGTGTACTCGATGCCCAGGACCATAACTCAACTGGGCATCTCTGAAAATCAGGATTTCGGGACCCTGTAGCCCCTAGTCCTGTTCGAGGATCTGAGAGCGTCCCCTCAGTCCTCCACATGTGCACATGCGTCTATATCCGTCAATTCCAAATTATCCGTCAATTCCGAACTGTATCTCAAGTTACATACTGGGGTGAGTTTTTACCTCATGCCCCGAAAACCATAAAACCATACTTTAAATCTCAAAGCTGTAAGAAATATTTCTTGAAATATTTTTCTTTCAAAAACGTTGAAACTTTTCTTTAAAACCTTTTGAATTTTAAAATCATACTAAGCTCCAATTCAATCTTCTGAAATCATAACACACACGAATGCATATTCTTTTCTTATGTTTTCACTAATCACAGCCATACTTTCTTATGTACTTACTTTATCTTATCATACATACATTCACATGTATATGCTCATGTATACCTATAAATTAATGATATATGAATTCTATTCCTTTATGCTTTCACTCTTAATTTTATTATTTTCTTAAAGGCCTATATTATCATCAATACAACTTACACATCATACATGATTATTTATATTATAAACTGTCACACAGCTTAAAGTCTATTATGTATTCACTCTCATCATATCATATATTCGTGCTCAAACTAATAAGCTTAATCATGATAAAAATATTCATCAACAATTTACTTGTACTAATTCAATGATACCATCATACTCTTAAATTAGAAATTCTTAACTTCTTTGCCATATTAATTTCCAAAGCATAAGTACACACACATATAATATCTAAGATTCCAAATCACAAGCATACATCTACTAACTTACTCAATTCTAATTAAATACACACACAAATATTTATCTTCTTTTCAAATTATTTAAATTACTTAGAGGCTTACAGTATACATAATCTATTATTCTTTTACTCGCATAATCAGGTTTACAATAGCCAAACATCACATATCAAAATTACATCATATACGATAGTTAATTTTTTTTCTATCTTACTCGTTAAAGTACCAATTTACTCGTTTTAGAAATCTTATATCCTATTTCTAAGAATTCCCTAAATCACAACTAAACTGCTGTCATTGCTTCTATTACCCTCAATTACCTTTCCCTGACTATTAACTTCCTATTACTAATAAAATACTACCACAATTGCTCACGCACACAACATACACTCCAAATCAATTTAGAAACAACGCAACTCTTAATTCCCAAATTATTTCACATTCTTTACTAACTTTCTCATCAAGAGCTAAACAACCAAAATCAAGTGTATTAATTAATTAAATTAATCTCAAGAAGTAATTAAATGGCATGCCTTACCTGATTTTGAAGACCACTAGCCTCAAAACTTGTAACAGATTCGACAGTGAGGAAAAATTAGGGATTGAGTTCCCTTTGCTTTACTAAAAATAAATTACTTCATAAATTTGAGGAAACAATTGAAGAAATTATGTAGTTAACCATTAACCACTTCACCATCTCCCAGCATTACTAATCCATATATTAATTCCATGTTCCAATTATTAGACTAATTTTCGAAATAACTTAAAACCCTAAAAGAATTAATTACAAATACTCAATCTTATTTAACTTAAAACATCTTTATAACCATACTTAGTTTCCCCAAATTTTCTAGGGTTATTGCCGAATCACCTCCTATTTTCTAACTTCTCTAATTTTAAAAATTTCTTCTAATTTCACTTCAATTACCAAATCTAGATGATTTTTACATATTCTTATTTCATTATCATGCCCAAATTTCGAAATCTAATCAAAACCCAAATAACAAAATTACCATTCTCAAGGGATTCACGGTAATAGTGTACTTACAATTTTTTCATCCATGACTGAAATCAGAATCCAATTGCTGAATCCATCTTCTTCTTTATCTTCTTCCTCTCGCTCTACCTCTCTCAGTTTCTCTTTCTCGGTCCATCTCTCTTCCCTTCACTGTTTCTGCTGCTGCTCCCCTGCTCACGGTCTCCCTCTCTCTCTCTCAGCCTATCTCTTTAATTCGGCCTGGGCTTTCTTCTCTCTCTTTTCAACTTTTCTCCTTTCTCTTTATCTTTTCTCTTGTCTCAGCACTCTCTCTGCTCTCACTTCTCTTTCCTTCTTCTCGTGTGTCACTGCTGTGAGCTGTATGTGTGGACTGTGTAGGTGTGTCAGTGTGCTGTCTGCGTGCCTGAGTGTAAATTTTTGGTGTGTGTGGTCTTCTTTCCCTTGTGTGCGTGAGTTGTGCCTCTTGCAGTGTGTGGGGGTGTGTGTGTGTGTAATTAGTGTGTTATAATTACTATACATATACGAGAAATTTCTAGTGCTTATCTATTATTTTTCAGGTGAAAGTATCTAGATATATATTTATTTATATATATAAATACTAGTTATTTTCCAATTTAACCCTTCAATTTTTAATTTTATCAAATCTCATAATTAATTCCTTAATAAAGTCCCCATTTTTTGAAAAATAAAAAAAAATAAACCTTACACTCTGACGCAACCTTAAGCCGAGAAAATGAAATTAACGAACCCGGGTCATTACAGCTGAAATTCTACACGAAAAGTTAAAGGTTAAGATCCAGATTAACACGACGCCTCTTACCACGATCATCATGGACCAATTTATCTTTGAAAGGATAGGGTCAACTTCTGGTCATAGGCTAAGAGTTGGTCTATTAGATCCGGAGCAGTTCTGGCAGTAAAGAGTAGTTCTTTTAAAGGTTTTGACACGAACCCATTTCTTCGGGCATCATCAAGAAACACACACAAAGAAAATCATAAAATCCACCAACGTTAAACAGCCCAATTGGTTTCTGGTGTATGTTCAAGTTCGCCCAAGATAGTAATATACAAATTTCCTCCAATGTGCCCAAGCCACCTGGCAAAGCAATAAAAGCATCAGCACGATTAATCATTTCTACCGGTCGTTCAGATATACCTAACACGATCAGTTCATCTCCGTTTGATGATCCAATAAGATTTGCCTCTGCCAAGGGTTTTGGGATGATTCCTAAAACGTTACTACCTCCTTCCTGTACGGCCTTTGAAACGATCCTCATTAGTCCAAGATTGCCTCCGCCATATACTAAGTGCATATTTCTTGCAGTTAAGACTCGACCTAATTCTTGTCTTGCTTCTACGTATTGTGGTTTAGTACCAACACTACTACCGCAAAACACACAGATGTTTTCAACTCGTCTTCTTGAAGTGGCTTCCATGTTTTACTCTGGATGCTTTCAAAAGTGCAATGATGAGTTGAATTTATAACACCTGAAAAAGGTGAGTAAAATAATAGCACTAGTACCTGCCAAATGACAATTATTAGTTTAACAGTAAAATAAATCGTGATAGTAAAAAAGGTCTGGATCCTGTCGGAGAGAAAATAAAAGAAAACAACAAAACAAATCACATTATCAGGAAAAGACAAAGAGATATAATATGTACAAGAAAAGTAGCGGCTTGATTGACGTCTATGCGTCAGGGACAAGCTTCCCATCCAATTTTTTATAAATTGGCAACCAGGGTCTTTTTGAGTTAGATTCCCAAGACTTAACAGTTGTCTTTCCTTTTGGAATTGTGCGTATAACACACGAATCTCGTGATACACACATCCACTGGGATGCGTCTCAAGAGTTTTAGATATGTCATCCAAAGACTCCTTACTCAAGCCATCCCTAATGAAATTAATCTTATCTTCGCGGTTATCAGACACCATTCCTAAAGAACGACAACGAGTATACAAACACTGCGAGCACATTTATAACAAACACACATTCTTTTGGCTCTTCTCTTTTTAGCATAGGTGCTCCTTCCTAAGCCAGACAGATGTGAAATAAAAGAGTCAGAAGACTCACCTGCCAATCGGACCCGTGCTTTAATAATCCAACGAATGTCAGTAGGAATACCTTTGATCATTAGTAACCTCATCCGTTCCAAACGAGCTTTCTAAACTTTCATCAGAGATTTTTGAGGAGAGAATGAAATTGCTTGTGAAGTTTTGCGAGAACTTCTTCCATCCTGAAATGTCTTAATCTGCAAAAACTAAACACACAAATTAAATCACACAAATCACAAATATATACACAAATTGCATGGGTTGCCTCCCTGCGAGCGCTAAGTTTAAAGTCGTCAGCTAGACGTGACTTCTCGAGCATTAAGCTGGATCTGAAAGTGTAACACTTTCTTTTTGTCGCTCAAATGATTCTCCCCAGTAGTGCTTAACACGCTTGTTTTTAACCTTGAAAGTTTTGTTGGAGTCAGGATCATGTATCTCAACGGCTCTGTCTGGTAAAACCTTGGTGATCACAAATGGACCTGACCACCGTGATTTTGGCTTCCATGGGAAGAATTTCACCCTTGATTTGTTTAACAGTACCTTCTGCCCTAGTTCCAGTTGTATGCGCACTAACTTCTCATCATGTCTTTTCCTTGCCTTTTCTATGTACAATTTGGCATCCTCAAAAAGGCTGATTGTGAAATTCCTCCAATTTGTTGAACTGGTGGAAATTTTTCTCTTCTGTTGCTTGTAGTGAAAGAATTGGCTTTTTTAGTGCAAAAGATATTTTATCTTCAGGCTCCAATTGACATGTTTTAAGTTTGTCAGTAGAACTTTGCATTGCATTGGAGTTCTGAATGGTACTGTGTATTACATCAAGTCTGAAACATTCCTCCTTCTTTTCATCATCTGGGAAAATTCATAGCCTTGAAAACATTGAATGTTACTTCTTGTCTTGTACCCTCATGGTTAATTCTCCTTTTTGTACATCAATAATGGTTCGACCTGTAGCCAAGAATGATCTCCCGAGGATGATTGGCACGTCTGCGTCTTCCTCCATATCAAGGACAATAAAATCTGCTGGGAAAATGAATTTGTCAACCTTGACCAGCACATCCTCAACTATGCCTCTTGGAAATACAAGCGTTCTATCAGCAAGTTGTAGTGAGACTTGAAGTGGGCCTGTTTCTCCAATCTGTAGTTTTCCTGAAAATAGAAAAAGGCATCAAGTTAACACTAGCACCTAAATCACACAGCCTTACCGAAGTCATGTTCTCATATGGTGCAAGGAACAGTGAAACTGCCAGGATCTTTCAACTTTGGAGGAAGTTTTCTCTAAATGATGGCGCTGCATTCTTCTGATAATGTTATTGTCTCA